>JAHBCN010027016.1:0-10284 GCA_019359885.1 Listronotus oregonensis | reverse complement strand
CTTAGGGCGCCTAAGAAGGCAAATAAAAATTTAAAAAAGGATTAAAGAAAAAATTTTTTTAAAAACTAAAATTTTTCAACCCCCTGGATTGATTTTAAAATTTTTTGTTATAAAATTTTAAATGGTTTTATCTTACAACTAGGTTTTTCTGGTTAAAAAAGATTTTTTTAACCACTAAGATTTTAAAAATTTCCCACATCTTTTTACAGTATTGTTTTTTTCCTTTAAACCGAAAAATAAAATTTTTGATTTGAACTATTTTTTTTATTTAAACTATTTTTCAGGGGCTTAAAACTGTAAAAAAAACCTCATATTGCTGTTTCATTTTTCTTCATTATCTGCCATTCTGTATTATTTAAAAAATTATTATTTGGCAACCCAAAGTCTTTGTATGGGTAAATAATTTAATTTTTTGTGTTTTGATCAGCCATTATTTAGACTTTATCCCCCATATAATTTTTTAAAAGGCTCCTTTTTCATTGTTTTTTTATATAAAAAATCTTAATATTTTTAAAATTTTTTAAATTTGTAGTAATTTTTTTAAATTAAAAACTTTTATTTGGCTAATTATAAAACGCCCTGATTTTTTTGAAAATTTTTTATATATATATATATATATATATATATATATATATATATATATATATATATATATTTTTAAATATATATTTTATATATATATATATATATATATATATATATATATATATTTTTAAAAATTTTAAAAAAAAAAAAACAACTAAAAATAAAACATTTTTGTTTGTTTTTGAGAAAAAAAAAAAAAAAAATTTATTGCAAGTCTCTTGCGTTTTAAAAAAAAAAAAAAATTTTTGCAACTAACTATTAATAGGACTTAAAAAATTTTTTTTATTTTTTCCAAAACCACAAGATAAAAAAAAATATAATAAAATTAAAAACCCTTATTTTATTGCTTTATCTAAAAAATAACAATGCGTGACGCACGCAATTCTTGTTAAAATTTTTTAAAAAGTCCCCGAGATCCACTGAACTTATTTTTTTATTTATCCCCAAATTAGCCCCCCTTACTAGTAATAACACTGAAAAATTTTAAAATATCGACTCAGGATATTAAGATAAATTAAAAAAACTTTTTTTTAAAAACACCCCGTATCTTAAAAAATATGCATTTTAAAAAATATTTTTTAAAAGGGAAACATGTCTTAAAATTTGGCCGTCCATTTTGAAACCCTGTAAAAAGAATTTTACAGGTGTTTTTTTTGTAATATGCAAATCTTACTTTATTAAACATTCTAGCAAATAAAAAAAAATTATTTCACATTTAAAAATTAACAGGTATAAATAGAAAAGAAATTATTTCCGGTCACACAAAAATAAAAAATTTTAGAAGTTAAAAAACAGAATAGGTAAATTAGAAGGACAACTTGTACAAATTATCAACCACAATCGTCGTGTTATCAACCCCCTTGTTCATATTAAAATGTTTCTTTTACTGGAACACGCGATCAAGTCACGCATAGGACTAAAGAGCAAAATATGGCAACATGCGTCCGTTATAAATACCTTTTTTAATAATAACACAAATTTGTATCAATGTAATTTTCTGGTACAATTTGAAGGTTATACTAATTTGACATAACAAATATTATCAATATGCAGCATTGATTTCATTAAAAGCCACAACTAAAAGTAAATTTTTAGTTTTTAATTTAAAACCTCAAAGTGCATTTTTCAAATATTTCGTGCGACGAAAAAATTTCAATTTTCATTTTACCTTCCATATAAGGAAATTCAGCCAAAAAAATTAAAATTAATTTTTTGATTCGAAGCTTCTTAACGGTTTTACCATAAAAGATAAAATTTTGTATACAGGTTGGGATTATACGAACATCCAAACTTAATATTTTTTGACCAAGCTTGTAGAAAATAAACTGGTTGCTAGTCGATAATAAGTTTATAACAAATTATAAAAGCAAAATGACATTTAACGAAAGATGCAAAAATAAATTTTGTTAGTTTTTTTAAGTATCTTACTTTATTTATAAGTGTTTTTTTCCTATGACGCATAAGAAACCCTTCTTTTTTGACCAAATGATCTACATCGATCTTACACTGCAGATAACTTTTGGCAGTTGTGCAAATACTTGTCCAGCTCTTTTTTTCCCTTATTAACTTCTAATTGTACAAGGTAAAGTAGTCTTTTCAATAAGTTTCCGATGGGTTACTCGCCTGAAAGTTTCTAAAAATGGGACCACTTTGTTTCTGGGGTTCCTTTTATCGACCCTACAAACTTCAGATTCCTTAACACAAAAGAAAAGCCCCTTTCCAAAATTTAATAAACTATTTACTTTGGTGGCAAGTCGTCCACCTTTGTCAAGATAAACCTAAATGAAAAAAATTAAATTATAAATACATATTTAAAAATTTTGGTTTAAAAATTTAGAAATTCTATAGCTTCTTATTATTTAAAACGTTTGTCATAAATTTTAAAATTTCAGCCCAATGGTCTCTTTTTTAAAAAAAACTTTCCAGACGAGTAACCCAACAAAAATTTTATTAAAACATGAATCCGCCCCAAACTATAAGATTGTTTAAAGTAGTTCTTTGGTAATATTTATGTAATTTTCTGACAATACTATTTTATTCAAAGCTTATAGGATTTTTCAGAACATTGAAAAAATGATATTATTAGTTAAAAACATAAATTTAAATTCATTTATTTCTATGGAATAAAATATAACGTTTTTTTAAATGCTTCTGGGTATATTACATATTTGTTTCGTATTAATACCTTTTTCAAACAACTCGCATCATACCTTAAAAAGAAATCAAAACAATGAGGTTTTAAATTTTCGTATTTATAAATAAATCTAATTTTATTTTCTCATTACATTTTTTTAGATAATATGAAACGAAATATGTAGTTTAAATTAATTTATATAACGTTAGGTTATTTTATAAACCCCAGTTCTAAAATAAAGTATTTGTATTTTTATATATCATTGCAGAAATAGATTATCCTCTAAAATGCTTAAATAATTTAGTTTTTTTATGGTTTAAAGAAAAGCTGAAATATTTTTGTTATAATAAAAATTACTACTTTTAAAATGCACTTTAGGGTCCAAACAAGCTAGGCTCTCTATTTTCTCAAATTTATACAGGGTGTCCCAAAATAATGGGCACAGAGCAAGAGCAGACTCCTTGGGTCGAAATTTTGAATTTACGTAAACTTCCCTTACCCCAAAGTTGATAATAATTTAAGATATAGGTGTTAAACTTTTAATTTTGTTTTCGGTTTTTTAAAAATTTTCCCGAACCAAATGACATAGCGATACAAAATTGGGATCCGTCGGTTCTTTGAGGCGAGAAATTCAAATTCGTCCATCTTTTAATGTTGCAGAGAGGCGCCAGATAGGCCACCCCACTTGTTTTAGATGGATAACTTTTTAAAAGCTAAGTTTATTGACCTGTTTATTAAAAAATAAGTTCTTTTAATTTCTTTTGCATTAAAAATGTATAGTTATTTAAGTCTCTTGGAGCCACTGTTTTTGAGATAAACGCACTTTAAAGGACCCCGATTTTTTTATGAAAAAGGGGTTTCGGTCAGTTTTCAAACTTTGCAAAGTAATAGTTCTCAACACTCCGACCAAAAGTCTCTTCGGGCAAAACCCGAAAACTCCTTAACCTCCCCAAATCACCCTCAAAGGTCACTGAAAATTTGGAACCTTTTGGAAAATTTGGGGGGGTTTTAAGGGGGTTTTTCCTAAGTTTTTAAACAATGTTAAAAAAAACCCTAAAGGGTTTTACTTTGAACTTTTTTATTTTTTAATAAACAGGTCAATATACTTAGCTTAAAAAAGTTATGCCTTCTAAAACAAATGGGACCTAGTTGGCGCCTCTACTAGCAATCAAAAGCATGGATTAATTTTCTCAAAACCACGATCCCCAGTTTTTTACGGCTTGTCATTGATTAAGAATTATTACTGAAAAACGAAAACAAAATTAAAGTTTAACACCTGTATCTTATTATTATAACTTTGGGATAAGGCAAGTTTGTTTTCATTATTTCGACCTAAGAGTCTGCTGTTGTGTGTGTCCCATTACTTTTAATTTTTAGTAACTATGATATAGTGCTTATTACATGTTTAACATAAACAAGTCTGCTTAAACTTTAAGCATTCGTATAAAATTTCAGGTTAAAAAAATATTTGTCAATGCCTTTGATTACAACTAAATTACAAACCACAAAACCACGCTTGAAATTTTCCCCACGTCTTAAATTTTATAACTTTATTCGTGGCCTGAATTTCAGTCAATGCTTCTAATTGAAGGACCGGCGTTGGATCTAAATCAATAACGGAACCCGGCGGTCGGAAAACCCTTTATTATTAAATTATTTGGAACACCTTAGACGGGTCCAATTTCCTTACAAATGAAACCGGTTTTGGAAAATTAAATATGGAACACGATACCGTTTTAAAAAGACGTTTTGCAGCTATACAAATCTGATATTGTTTTAGGCAAATTAAATGCATAACTAATAACTGAGTAAAGAAGTTTGCTAATAAAACTATTTTGTTATCGTCATGTGGGAGTGAATAACGAAATTATTAAAAGCTTTTTTTAAATTTTTTTTTAAAATAATATAACTTTTCTACAACGAAGCGAAAAATAACATGTTTCGCTTCAAAAAGAAAGCCAAAGTTGCAATTTTCCGAAGAGTGAGGATTTTCTTACTTTGTCGCCGAGCAGCAAAGTAATCAAATTGCTCGCTGAGTTATCATGGAAACCATAATAGAAAAACTTTAAATGTTTTTTCGACCATTTGACATAAAAATAGGCGTTAAATAGTATTTGACAGATGTCAAAATTTCATGAACAACGCGTGATTTTAAGATCGTCATCGAAAATAAAATCATATTTTTAAAAAATAATTTAATTTTAGATTCTGTCATATATATTTTTTTTTTTTTTTTTTTTTTTTTTTTTTTTTTTTTTTTTTTTTTTTTTGTCCGGAAATACCTTCGAATAATATTTGGGATGATTCTACATGTTAAATTAAAAAAGTTCATTGCTATGGCAATTCAAAGATGGCACTGGGAAAAGGGGTTCTTTTTTTATACCCTCAAAAAAGGGTTTGGAGGGGTCATCGGGTTTTGGGCATATAAACTGTTTTTAATAATAGGCACTTTTAGTTTTTTTTCAAAATTATTAATTTAACCGGGGCGTCCCGAGGGGGCCTTAAAATTTTTCCCACATTTTTTTAAAAACGCCATATTTGTGCGGTAAACCAATTTAACGAAAGGGTTTTAAAAAATTAATTTTATATAATTATTATTGAATTTAAATTGTTTAAAAAAAAAAGTTTTCCCTTTTTTCAAAAATGCCGGAATCCCTTTTTGGTTTAGACCTTTCAGGCACTATTTTCTTTTGAAGATTTTTTCTAAAAGGGCCCAGCCTGACAATTTTTCAACTAGAATACCCTTTTTTAGGGGTTTTTATACCGCGAAATCAAATTTCAAAAAAGAAAACTGCCAAAATATTACGTTTGATTAAAATGTGAATAAATTAAATCGAAGCCTTCCCTGTCGGCACGCTCCTGATTAATATAATAATTTAGTAAAAACACAGAAAAGTACCTACTAAAAAAAAAAAAATTCATATGTCAAAACTCAGATGACTATCTAAAACCGTTTCAGAAATATAAAATTAAACCTATATCCCGGTGCCATCTTTAAATCGCCATAGCGGCCTTATAACGCATTTGCGGACCTATGTTGATGAGCACTTTACTTCATAATTTAACATGTAGAATCACTTTCTAGAATTATTTGAACGTTATTTCCGGACACCCTGAATATTCCGTAAAATCAAACAATAAATTAAGCAAATTACAAAGTTTAGTTATAGAGAGCAATTAAAAAATAGTTATTAAGACTATAAACTTTTTATTGTACTTAAGAAAGTAAAAATGTATGTTTACTAATTAATTCTTATTATATATAAATTAGATTGATGCCCAAATTATAGCTTTAAATAAAATACAAAACTACCAACTTTAGTTGCAAAAGACAGTTCAAAAATTGATTGGTGGTTATTGTTCTTTTATTTTTTTATAAATTTTGTACCACTTACGGTAAAAAAAATTACTTTATTTTTTCAATTTAAACTAATAATATTTATAGCTTTCGCATAGCACGGGCAAATATTATGTTTGGACATGATAGAAGGCTTAAAGCTTTAAAAAAAAATTTTTTTTCTTTTTTCAAGGAAAAAATTTTAAACAAAAAATTTAAATAATTTAAATTTGAACCGTTAAATTAAAAGGTTTTTTTAAAAAAGGAAAAAACCCCAAAATTGGTGGTTGTAAAAAAAAAATTGAATTTTTTGTAAAAAAAAAAAATTAAAAAATTAAAAATTTAAAAATTTTTGAAAAAAATAAAAAACCTTTTAATGTAATTTTTTTTAAAAGGAAAAAAAAAAAAAATTTTGCCTTTTTTTCCAAAAAATAACCCGGGCCAAATTTTCCAAAGGTTTAAATATTACCTTAAAACCTGCGGCCCTAATTTGAAGGATCCAGGGACCCGGGAAAAGTTATTTGTTAACCCCTATATTTAAATTCCTTTTAAAATTTAAAATTTGGGCCTAGTACCTTTTTTAAAAAAATATATATTTTTTTGTATTAGGCTAAAATTTTTTAAAGATATTTTATTTTGTTGCGTGTTTGTGTGTTCACTTTTAGTGGACCGTGTTGGTAAACTTATTTTGTAAATTACTGCCAAAACTACTTAAATAGAAAGTTGATAGTTAATTTTAATGCCCTTTTGTGTAAACACAAATTAATAAAACCAGATACACATACATATCTTGCTTAAATACAGAAGTCCAACCTCCAGGTTTTTTGTACTGGTATTAACTGGGGCAAAACCAAATAAAATGGCAGTAAAATAAAGAACGCTGCGTGTTTAATTTTAGATAACTTTATTGCAGCTGGCATTTAAAACAACATATTAACAAATTATATTTACCCAGAAGAGTCCCCCTGTATTTTTTGCCCGTCTTGAATTAAAAAATTTTTTTTTAAAATTTTGTTTTTAATTATTTTTTGCATTTTTTAGATATTACCAAGGATTCTGCATATAAAAATATTTTTTTAAGGGAAGGATAAGAAACTATAAAGGTATCTTATCTAAAGTTTTTTTAAAAGCCCCGGGAAAAATCTCGTTTTTCAAACAGCAAAAAGGGAAAAAATTTTAAATTTACTGCTTTTTTCAAGATAACCCCGTTTTAAAATTATAATATCTGCAATGTTGCCCAGATATACTTTTTTTGGGAAAAATTTAAAGGCAATTTTACTTTTTAACTACGAAGTACAGTTTATTTTTATTTCAATAAATTCAGCGCATCGATTTTACAAAAAACCCCAAATCAGAACTTTACTATGAAATTTTCAAAATATGTAAACTAAGCTTTTTTATGTAAAAACGCGAAAAAACGCATAGCAATTCGAAACACTAAATATAAACTGGGCTTTGTATTTAAAAGAAATTTAAAAGCCCCCAAAAAAAAACCTTTTTGGGTAGAAATTTTTAAATTGCCCCTTTTTGCCTTTGGGGAAAAATACGCCCGTTCGGGGAAATTTTTTAAAAGAATACATTTATATTTGGCAATTTCTGGGCTGAAAATGTTTAGTTTTCCGCTTTATTACTAGTGTTTTGCTATGTCTTTACAATTAGTTGCATACAATATTTGAAAATTTAAGTCGAAATTATTTTATTTTTTTTAAAACCCTAGAAAGGTGTATTTTTTTTAACATTAATTAAGTCACAGATTTTTAATTTTTATTTCACTACTTAAGTCCTTTTTTTTAACTGTTTTAATAATAACTGTGCAAAAATATGCTTTTTTAGTTAGTTTTCCAATAATTTTAAAAAAATTTAAATAGCTTTTTTAAGTTTGATAGAATTGATCGGGTATGGTAATTATATTATTAAATTATAATAATTAAACTATTTAACGACTATATGGTACAAAGGCAATTTCATTATTTCCCTTTTAAAACAAGATTACAACATTTTTATTATGTAAAAAAGGGTTTACCTATAATTTTGGCGGTTACACAATTAACATTTTTTTTTGTAAACATACTTATTAAACTGTTTAACCAATATATACCCCTGCATATTCTTTTTTCAAAAAGGGGTAAAAATTTTTTGCGTAATGAAAAGCACAAAAATTTCTGCACTCAAATCAGTACGAAAATTTTGTCACCCACCGTACCCGTTAAAAGATATATTTAGGTGTTAAATTTTTTAACTAACATGTGTTAAAGTTTTATAAAAAAACAATTATTTGTTGTCAGAAAACGTTATATTAGGTTTTAGAAACCATGCCTTAAATTATAAAATTTAAATTGTAAAAGTAAACAGTAGTGGGGTTACACCCTTTTTTTATATTTAGGGCATGTTATTACCCCCAGTTTATTGATTACCAGAAAAGGGAGCTAACATACGGCTAAGACATCAAATACAAAGGAATGTGTTGTATATGTAAAAATAAAATTTTAAATTTTTTATATTTGTATAATGACAAAGGATATGAATAAAAAGTCGTAAAAAAAAAAAGAAATGATTTACGATCCTAACGACTAAAGTAATTGTTTTTGGGGCTGAAATACGAATATTATTTACCTTAGCAAAAAATGACAAAAGGTGGTGGGTAAACCCCCCTGTTAAAAAAATTTTAAAAAGCCAAACAAATATTTTTCCTTTTAATTAACATAAAGTTATATGGAAGCACAGAATATGGGATTTGTTTTAAATTAAAAAAGAAAATTATATGAAATATAGTTACATAATCTTCAAAGATATGACCGTTATATTATGTTTTTTAATAACTTTTAATTTTAAATATAATTGTTTGATACTATTTTGCATTAGAACACGATAAATTAAAGTGGCTAATATAAGTTTAAAGGTACACATAAAACGTAAAGACATGTAGCTTACTAGTCCTGAAGGGACACGAATATTAGATAGACAGTTGTGAATTTTCTAGACCACATTTGGACTAAGGTTATAAAATGTAAATAGCCTTAATTATATTTTTAACTTAACGTTAAAATTACCTTATGTTTAAGTACAAAATTTGTATTTAAGTTGTAATTAAAAAAAAAATTTGGTAAAATATAGCTACATAATCTTCAACAGTATGACCGTTACTTTATTTTTAATTATAACTTTTAATTTTAAATAAAATTGTATGATACCATTTTTTATTAGAACACAATAAATTAAAGTGACTAATATGAGCTTAAAGGTGAAAATAAAACGTAAAGACAAATAGCTCACTAGTCCTTAAGGGACACGAATAATGTTTTTAATTTTAAAATAACCTGACCCTATATAAAAGCACATAATATATATTTAGGTTATAAATTAAAAAGAAAAATTATATAGAATATAGCTATATAATTTTCAAAGATAGGACCGTTACATTATTTTTTATAATAACTTTGAATTTTAAATAAAATTGTATAATACTACTTTGCATTTAAACAGGATAAATTAAAGTAGCTAACATAAGTTTAAAGGTGCAAATAAAAAGTAGCTTACCAGTTCTAGAAGGACACGAATATTAGGGTAGATGGTTGTGACTTTTCTAGACCACTAAGGGACTAAAATTATAAAATTTAAATTGCTAAAATATTATTTTTATCTGTTAAATAACATTAGCATATTTACAAGCACAGAATATGTATTTAAGTTATGAACTAAAGAGGAAAATTATATAAAATATAGCTACATAATCTTCAAATATATGACTGCTATATTGTTTTTTTACAATAACTCTTAATTTTAAAGATATTTGTATGATACTACTTTGCAAAAGAACACGATAAATTAAGGTAACTAATATAAGTTTATAGGTGCAAATGTACCGTGAAGACAAGTTTCTTACTAGTCCTAGAAGGACACTAATATTAGGTAAATGGTATAGACCACCAATGAACTAAAATTATAAAATTTAATTACCAAAAAAGATATTTTATTTTTATTTAACATAACCTTATATTTATGCTTAATTTTTGTATTTAAGCTATAAATTAAAAAGGAAAATTTTATAAAATATAGCTACATAATCTTCAAAGATATGACCATCATGTTATTTTTAATAATAACTTTTAATTTTAAACATAATTGTATAATACCACTTTGCATTGGAACACGATAAATTAAAGAAGCTAATATAAGTTTAAAAATGCAAGTGTAACGTATTGTAATAGCTAGGGGAACGAATAAGCCA
>JAHBCN010027015.1:0-10278 GCA_019359885.1 Listronotus oregonensis | reverse complement strand
TGAGACTCTATCCCTTTTATTTTTGACTCAGGGTCGTATAGGGAGTTTGTAATTGCCCTCTTTTAAAATTTAACCCGACTTGAATTTAATTGGAGAATTCAGACCCGGCGTTTCCCTTTAAAATACAAAAAAACTCAATTAACCCGCAAGAACCCCCTTTCTAATTACTCCCAGATTATTCCCTATTAATCCCTTTATCTAAAAATACCAAATACATAGCGGGTTGTAGTGGGTTAACCTATCTAAATCCCTATTAAAAATCAAAATGTAATATAATAAAATTATAAAGTCCCGATTATTCCCGGTTTTCCCATTCAAACCCGTGAGAACCCGCCCTGCGGGTTACACAGGATGGTTCCCTGATTAATTCTCTTTGCAAAAAAACTAAAATACTGATGGGTGAGGGCGGGTCACCCTAAGTAAACACCCCTTAAAGATTTATATGTAAATTATCAAAATCAGCAAAGTCCCGGATTCCCTAAATTATTCCCGTCGCTCATCAGAACCCCCTGTAAGTTTGATATAGAATTATTCCTTGTTCTTCCCGCTTTAATTCAAACCCAAAATGAAAGCTCTAGAGGGGCGGTTACCCTTATAAATCCCTTGTGAAAGTGCGCCGTACACCGTGCTTTACCCTGGTTTTTAAAAGACATCAAAATATATTAGAATCAAAGTTAAAATTAGTCAAAATAAAAGTAAAACGGCTATTAGCGGCCTGATGGGCCTGCCGGGCCGAGTTGAATATATATACATATATATTTTTATTACTTCTATCCTGGGCAGCAGCAGGCGGCCTAATCTAGGGCCTGCCGGGCCGGCATCTCAGGATTTTTACAACAAATAAAATAATTAACACCAGCGAGTGCTGGTGTTCATCTTCTGTAGGGTAGGTTTAGTTTTAGAAATGAAAGAATTAATTAAAAAACAACTTTAAATTTTATTACAAAAATATCCCGAGATAAACAAACAAATTGTCACTGAAACAAACATGACTAGTTTTAAGGTGTTAATTTTTTAAAGTTACATTAAAGATAAATTTTTCAAAAATCAAATAAAAATATTGTCAAGAACTACAGAAGATGAGCACCATATTGTCGGCAGCAGAAGTTAATACGACGCCAGCCGACTAAACACTGTCTTATTTCGCGATCCGCGCTCCAATTTATAGGATTCCGTGTCACCACCCCGCTTAGACAACACTTTGGTGATCATTACTGAACACCAAAGTGTAGTCGAGAAGACAACAACGGAATCCTAGAAATTTGACTAAACTACTGCGACGTAGGTGCTCATCCCTTGCAGGAATGATTACAATGTTATTTAACATGTTACAAACAGAAAATAACTAATCACAAGGATTTTACAAAATTTCAAATTTACCAAAAGATACAAAATATTGCTTAACAGCTTACAAAAGAAAATAAGTAATCACAGGGATTTTACAAACTTTTAAATTCTCAAATTTACCAAGTTTTTATAAACAAATGTTATTATTAATATTCAAAAGGTACCAAAATAATACCATAGCACGATGTACGGGCTTTACGCAAAATTTTCCCCAATATTAAAAAAAACGCTAGAAACAAATATTATAAACAAATATACAAAAAGCTAACCTGGTCAAGTACCACAAAAGAAATTGTTACAAAGTTACATTTACATTTACAAAGTTACAGTCACAAAAAAAAAATTGTCCCAAAAAAGTCCATTAAACACTTAAAAGTCCATTAATTTCACTACACTGACAGTCTCTAAGTCTTGTTCTGCTTTAAACACAATCTTGTCGACCAAGGGAAAGGCTTTGTCTCCGTACTCCACTACGGAAATCAACTATCTTCCATTTACATTACTTCCGTGAATCAGTGGTTCAATTTCCAAAAAAAAATAACTTCGCCGTCTGCTCCCATAAACTCCAAAAACCATAAAACTCAGCAATCCCACGGCTGCCTCGACAGGACTTACCCTTCCGTGGACCTTGCTCCCCATACAACAACAATGGCGAGCCAGCCCGGCACCATGACCTCCCTGGTCCTCAAAATCCACTGATCACTTCCATGCAGCTTGCTTCCAAAAGCATCTCTCTTTCATATTTCCATCAACTCGGCACACTTCCCTTGGCTTCCTCGACCATCCTTTAAACTTTCAAATTCCATAACAAGAAACCAAGACTAAGTTTCTAAAAGTGGGCGCCAAATACTGCTCCTGCAGTATTAAAAAAAAATCTGAAAAATACTTTTTAAAAAAACAGATATGCAAAAATTTACAATTTAAAGAATAAAAACGATTAAAACAACACTAAACCATGACCAGGCGCTATACCAATAAAATGACTCCACAAAAATCGCATTTTAAAAAAAATAAAAATAAATTATTTACAAACTCCGGGTTTTCCGGCTTGACCCGGTTACTGGTTTCTAAACAGAAAGCTCAGTGCCACTTAGTTGGGCGCCATGTTATCTCTGCAGGGCACTTCTGGATAACTTTGAGACTCTATCCCTTTTATTTTTGACTCAGGGTCGTATAGGAGTTTGTAATTGCCCTCTTTTAAAATTTAACCCGACTTGAATTTAATTGAAGAATTCAGACCCGGCGTTTCCCCTTAAAATACAAAAAAACTCAATTAACCCGCAAGAACCCACTTTCTAATTATTCCCAGATTATTCCCTATTAATCCCTTTATCTTAAAATACCAAATACATAGCGGGTTGTAGTGGGTTAACCTATTTAAATCCCTATTAAAAATCAAAATGTAATATAATAAAATTATAAAGTCCCGATTATTCCCGGTTTTCCCATTAAACCCGTGAGAACCCGCCCTGCGGGTTACACAGGATGGTTCCCTGATTAATTCTCTTTGCAAAAAAGCTAAAATACTGATGGGTGAGGGCGGGTCACCCTAAGTAAACACCCCTTAAAGATTTATATGTAAATTATTAAAATCAGCAAAGTCCCGGATTCCCCTAAATTATTCCCGTCGCTCATCAGAACCCCCTGTAAGTTTGATATAGAATTATTCCTTGTTCTTCCCGCTTTAATTCAAACCCAAAATGAAAGCTCTAGAGGGGCGGTTACCCTTATAAATCCCTTGTGAAAGTGCGCCGTACACCGTGCTTTACCCTGGTTTTTTAAAAGACATCAAAATATATTAGAATCAAAGTTAAAATTAATCAAAATAAAAGTAAAACGGCTATTAGCGGCCTGATGGGCCTGCCGGGCCGAGTTGAATATAATTATATATATATTTTAATACCTATTATCGCTATGGGCAGCACGCAGCTAATCCTGAGGGCCTGTAACGGCCGGCACTCAGGGCATTTACAACAAATAAAATAATTAACACCAGCGAGTGCTGGTGTTCATCTTCTGTAGGGTAGGTTTAGTTTTAGAAATGAAAGAATTAATTAAAAAACAACTTTAAATTTTTATTACAAAAATATCTCGAGATAAACAAACAAATTATCACTGAAACAACATGACTAGTTACAAAAGTTACAAACGGAAACATTAAAAGGTGTTAATTTTCTTAAAGTTACATTAAAGATACATTTTTCCAAAAATCAAAATAAAAATATTGTCAAGAACTACAGAAGATGAGCACCATATTGTCGGCAGCAGAAGTTAACACGACGCCTGCCGACTAAACACTGAATAATTTCGCGATCCGCGCTCCAATTTATAGGATTCCGTATCAGAGATCTTTTTTACACTTTCACTGCCAGAATAACTTGGGGGATAAATTGTACCGGGTCCTGTGGGCCAAGCCATTTCTTTTTTTAACTACTTAAATTTTAGGTATTTTGAATACAATTTATAAAACAACAATTTTGTCTTTTTTGTTAAAAAATCTTACAGTCCTGCGCCAGACCCAACGATATTCTCGTGTAAATATGGAATATGTAAGTAAGCAAGATAAACATAGCCTAGATCTAGATGCTTGCACATGGCAGTTAAAGTTTAAGCAACTAAAAATAATAACAATTTTATCTATGTAAACTTTTTTTGTGTTGTATAGGTTAAAAAGTATTAGCACTTAAGTGTATCTATTTTCTAACAGATATATTCTTACAATTTAAGACATTCATCTAATGTTTAAATATCTTAGAAAGATCTCGCTTTCAGCGCTAAAATTTGAGCAATTATGCCCTCAAAGCCTTAAAAATTAAGAAATTCTAATAAAGCATAGTTTTTATTCTGTTACAAGATTTTTGGAAAAATATTATTCCACAAGCATTTTAGGATATACTTATCGATTTATCCATATGCATTGTTACATTTTTAAAATTTATAATGCCTTTTTACGTTAAATAGTGCTTTTTTTTTGTTGGAGTATTTACACATTATTTAAAAAAAATATCTTTGAAAATATTTTTGACCGCATGTCTAAGCCTGACAGGTTAATATAGATATTTTCCACTGACGGGTCCCGTTAAAAGATCCTTTCGTGTACAAAGAACGTCAGACCCGAAATTAAAATAATTTCCCCAAGATACGTCATTCAAACCGCATTTGTAGGTCAAAACGTGTTAAATAATTTTATTTTTAACACCGCTTAGTCTTTGATATGGGTTAAAAGCTTAAAAGTAAGTGCCACTCGACCCTTATCCATTTTAAATTCTACGTTACCAACCCCGAAGGGGCGATGGGTTGGACCCGAAAGAATTGAATTTTTAGCAGCACGAGAAATGCCGATTTGAGTCTTTACCTTTTTCCTTTTTCAAACTGTCTAAATGTATGTCACAATATGCAAGTTGTTTTTGAAATTATTTAAGGACATAAATATACTTTTTATTATACTTACCTGAAAATACTACATTTTCAACTGTGTATAAAAACTAGTAAATATGACATTTTTAGAACAGCGCACGGATTTTTTTTCCCGATCCCTCTTTCCGTGCGCTTATACAAAAATCCATCCATGGAAACTGTTCATAACAACGATTTATTTATTAACGACATATTTTATTTTCTGTCAGTGAAATTTATGCCATTTTCAAAAAATGAATTCAGATTTGGAAGAAAATCCGGATATTCCCAAAATTATATTACAGCAAGCGGTAGAAGTGAGTGCAGATTTATTACCAGTGAAATTCAGGTTGAGATATGAACATGAATATGACATTTTTACCGAATGGCGGACTCAGAAAAGAATCGAAATTGTGAGTGACGATATTTTAGTTTAATTTTCTGAAAAAGCCAAATTTATGAAGTCATCCACCTTATGGAGTCGATTCTCCATGTTAAAGAGTTGTTTGGCAATAAAAGAAAATACTCACAACCAATATCTAAAAACTATCGCTTTTTGAAACGACAAGCTGTAGGATATGTACCAAAGAAATCCAAGGTTCTTACATCAGAACAAGTAACCAAATTTTATGTGAAGCTTCAGATGGACAATATCTACTAGCAAAATTAATTTTAGTGTTTGGCATCTTCGGCGCATGCCGCAGAGATGATTTAATACGTTTGAGTTTAGACGATGTGGAAGATAATGGTGTTTCCTTGTCGTGTTCTTACGAATGGAAAAACTCACAGGTCAAGAAGTTTTACCATTACCAATGAAATTGCAAATTCAATCCCTGTACACTTTACCGTAAATAGCAGATCTCCGCCCTAAAATATGGATAGTAGAAGATTATTTGTTGCATACCGAAACCAAAGATGTTACGCTCAACATGTTGGGTGCCATACTATCAGTGGTATTCCAAAACTTGTTGCAAAATACTTAAAACTAACAAATCACGAAGAATATACCGGATATGGGCTAAGGCGTTTTTCGGCTACCATGTTGGTAGAAAGCGGCGTTGATTTGCTCACTTTGAAAAGACACGGAGGATGGCTTTCTTCCAATGTAGCAGAAGGATATATAGAGAAGTCCATACAAAGAAAAATTGAAGTATCCCAAAAGTTTTTTAGGCCTTGTAACTTGGAAACTACATCTGTAACAGTCAATCAAGAGGAACCAAAACATACACAAACACTCCGCTTCAACATCTTTAGTTCGCAAAAAAGAAATACAAAAGGGATTGAGCTTCAACAATAATACGAATTGTACAATAAATATAACCATTAATCATAACGTTTCCGTCCAAAATTAATTTTCTTAGATTTAATTAGCTTGTATTTTTTTTTGTTAATTTGTTTTACTGTTTTAAAAATAAAAATAAATAATCGCAATTTTCTTAAATCATTTTTTTGCGATGTTTTTTGTTTATGTGTTTTCAGGTACCTAAGTATAATAAAGAATATCGTTCATTACACGTCCAGAAATGGATTTTTCCGTTCTTGCATGACTTCCCGTGTTCGGCTGCGCCTCACAAGAGAATTTGTCACGCGCGCACGGAAAAATCGTCATTTCCTTACTGGTAAAAATATACTATTATATGCCGGCAAAATAATTTAAATTTTATTTAAAAAATTAGTATTTAAAATAAAATACACCGAAAGCAGTCCTGGAATACACGGACCCGGTATTCTAGTAATTGATAATTTTATCGACCACTGGCACCACAGCTCCGCTATTACGATATAAAGCAAAAGAAAAAGATATAAAAGTGGGGTAAGCCCCAGCGAAAACGTGACGTACGAGGTTCCCCCAAGCACGCAACCTGACGGTGAAAAAATTTAAATTTTTAAAAAAATTTTTAAAAAAATTTTTTATTTTAATGCCAGCCCAATCTATGTTGCCAAACACGTTCACAATATTCTCACGTAAAATTGCACTCCCAGTATTTAATAATTAAATTTCGACAAAAAAAAAGGGTGAAAAAGGGGGAAACCAAATATAAATATCACAGGCCCAAAAAAAAAAGTAATGGGGCTGGGTGTCGGACTAAGATTTTCTGGCGGATTTTTTTCGCTGTTAAACAGCAACAAATGAAGAAAACCCAAAAAAAAAAAAAACAACACGGTACATTTACCGACAGAAACCTGCTACCACCAAATGTTTGGACTACGACTATACAGGGTGCCCCACGACGAACCGACCCCAAAATTTTTAAAAAAAAACAGCGGGGGAAAAATTTTTCCGAAAATTTGGTAGTTTCCTAATATCATTAAACCTTTTGTCAAAAATTTTTTTTAAGATGGTAAATCGACCGCGTGGTTTGTCGGGACACCCTGTACAAACTATAAGAGATACAACAAATTTTATAAAACAAAAAATAAAAAATTTTAAAGTTAAAAAAAAATTCAAAAAAATTTTTTTGATAATATAAATCAATAATAATAGGCAAAAACATAACATTCGGCAAATGTCTGAAAAAAAAACATCAATTTTATTAAATATACGTTTTAAAATTTAAATTTTTAATAAATTTTTTTTTAAAAAAAAAATTTTATTTTCCCTAACAGAATAAAAAGTCACTAAAAATCATTTTTGGGGGAAAATTTTTAAACACTGTTTATTTTTTCTTAATTTTAAAAAAAATTCCCTTTTTTCAATGGTTTTTTAATTTCAGTTTTTTTTTTGTATTTCCCAAAAATTTTCAATCTTGAATAGGGGAAAAAAAAAAATTAAAAAACCCAAATTTAAAGGGGCAAAGTTAAAAATAGGGGCTTTAAAAATTTGGGGGGAAAATTTCGTTGGAAAATACTCGGACAAAAACTTTAAATTTTTTAAAAATATTTTGGCTTTGTTCAAAACCCCATAATTTTATTTAATTTCAAAAAAAATAAATTTTTTTTAAAAAAAAAAGGGGAAAATAATTTTTTTTAAAAAACCCTTTAAAAATTTTGTTGAAAACCTAAAAAAATAAAAAAAAAATTTTTAAAAACCCAAAAGAGCAACTACCCCCCAAAAAATTAATTTTAAAAACCCCCGAGTAATATATTTTTAATCAGAAAATAATCCAGTTACATATTCTCGGGGCCACTATTAAAAAAAAAAGATTATAATTTTCCCCCAATTTTCCCCTTTTACCATGGGGAAAAAATTTTATATTAATTTTAACCCCGGAAAATTGATCCTTTCCCAGTCGAAAAAATAAAAAAAACTATGTTTTTTTTGATAACAGATCATGAATAATTTTTTTCCCCATTAGTTGAGTTTTTTTAAAAAATTTTAATCCCCAAGGGTTGCAAAAAACCCAAAAAAATTTTCAAATAAACAAAAATATAAATACCTAAATCACTTTTTAATTAACTACGTCTCACTAGAAATTATTAATTTAAGTATTAATTAAAAACATGGTTATTTTTGGGACTTAAATAGATTTTAAATAATGAAAGTACCAGATAATACATCCAGGTCCTTGTGAAAACACTGGAGATTCCAAATTTTCTGTATTTTATATTTTAAGTATTTACATCTTTTGGGATGATAAATAAAAAATTAAATACTTTTTTTATGGAAACATACAAATGAGGCAAATAGACACAAAAATATTTATAGTTTTGGTACCTTAGTTCTTTTTTATCTTTGAAGAACCTACAAAGGCTTAAACTTTAAGTGCCAATGTATAGTGGTCTTTTTAAAAAATGTTATTTTTTTTTTTTTTTAATAAATCATTTATTTTTATATGTAAATCCCAAATAACTTGGGGGGAAAAAAACCCAAAAAAAAAAAAATTTTCATTTTTTTTTTTAGAAGTATACGTTAAAGAAATGCTGAAAATTCGGTTTTTTGATTTATAAAAACGAAAAATATTGCATTTTTTCAAAAAGCTAATATAATCTAAATTAAAGGTCTTGGGAAAAAAAAATAATTTAGGTAATTATATAAAAATCCGTGTATCTTTTTATTGTTTTTAGGATATTGAAATTTTTTTAAAAATTTAAAAAAAAACCCCCAATACCTAAAATTACGCCTTTTTTTGATTTTTTGTTGTTTGACCTCCAATTATACCCCAGATTTGTGTTCAGAGGAAAAAAAAATTTGAAAATCTTAGTCCGACACCCAGTAAACACCAATTTTTTTTTGGGCCTGTGAAATTATTATTCTAGGGCTAAAAAAATTTTAAACCAAAAAAAAAGAATCTGAAAAAAAATTTTTAAAAATTTGAAAATTTTTTATTTTAAAAAAATTAATTTTCCTTTTTTTTTTTTGTAAATACCCCCCAAATAGAAAGAGATAATAAAAGTTTTAAAAAAAACATTTGTTTTTGGCGGCTTGGGGTTTAAAAAGGGAGATCTTTTATGAATGCCATTATTAAGATTTTAAAAAAAGGGTATTTTAGAGGCCCAAGTACTAAGGGATAGTCTGTCTCAAAGATACCCCTTTTGTTTTTTAGACCATCCCCCCAAAAAACCCTTTTAAAACTTTTTTTTACCTATTGTTTTTTTAAAAAACCCCCTTTGTTCAAAGGGCGGGGGGGGCCAGGTATTTTTTTGGGATTAACATTGGGATAAAATATTTTGGCTAATATTTTAGTGGCAGTTTTAATTTAAAGTTTTATTTGCGTTCCGAAAAAGTTTTTTTACAGAATAAACTTGTCGGCGAAATTTTTTATAAAAAAAGGGGAAAAATTGTAAAAATTTTATGAACTTTAATCAGGGGTTTTTAAATTTAAAAAAAGGAGTTTAAAAGAAACCTGCATTTAAAAAAAAAAATCATCGAAAGGGGTTTTTTATTAGTGAAGAATTGAACAAAAGAAAAAACGTAGTGATTTTTAAAATTTTTTTTATAGACAATATAAGGGTTAATAAGAAGGAAAATATATTGTCTTTATGAAAGCGGAGTTATTCCTACCTTGGATAAACTGAAAAAGAAGCTAGACAAAAAGGAAAAACCCAAAATAAATATTAGCCGCCATCCAAAAGTTTTTTTGTAAAATGGGATTTAAATACCCCAAAAAAAAAAAAAAGTAATGGAATGCAAGATTACGCACTTGGGGGTTTAATTACCTTCGAAATTAAAAGATATAGGTTAGAAAACAGATCCATAATTTACCTTATAAACATGCTCGAAAACACGACACAGTATCCGGATGGGACAGTAAAACTGTAGACGAAAGCACCTTCAAATAAAGGAAAACGCATTACCATAATACACGCTGGTTTGAAACGGGGGTTTTTCCCAAATTTCTTGCTGTTGTCTCAAAGAATATTAATGATTTAGCTTTTTTCGAGGATACAAGTGCAGAACTTTTTAAACCTGGGGTTTTTTAAAATTTTTTTTAAAAAAAATTTAAAAAACAATGTTATTGTCATGGATAACGCGTAAAAGTTTTAAGCGGTGCTTGGGAGACAAAGCACCAGCTTCATCAAGTTCAAAAAATGAAATCCAGAAAAATTTGTTAGAAAATGATATTTATTTTGATTTCAGTTACAAAGTCCTAAATT
>JAHBCN010027014.1:0-10340 GCA_019359885.1 Listronotus oregonensis | reverse complement strand
GCTTAAAAAAAAAAAAACCCTCTGCATGATCAAACAATAACGGTAAACAATATCACCATGCAGAAAATATCTAGATTTAATTTTTCTAGGTGAAAACGGGCGTGGACTAAAAAAATTATGAGCAGATTTCATCTCTTGATTTGGTCTAGTCCGACAAACAGTTTTTACCTAGAAAAATGAATACCGAGATTGTTATGATCATGCAGGGAAACTTTTAATTTTTTTAAGCGAAAACTGTGCATCGGATAAAAAAAAATCAAGTGATCAACTTTGCTTAGAAATGATTGGAGATTTCAATTTATTTTTTTAAGAGAAATCAGGAGCGTATCATCAATGCTAAAAAAGGCAGGTCAAATTCCGTACGAACGCCACTGGAGGAAATTAAAAAAAAAATATGGTACACTAAAACGTGCTTCTTGATAGATAGTACATGTATGCCAAATTTTATTAAAATATCAAAAGTGGTATTACAGATATTAATAAAAGATTTATTTTTGAAAATTTTACCACCCTGTATCTCAAAAGTTAAGACGTTTAGGACATACGTTCATATAAAATTTTCTTCTTGAAATGGACCCAAAAATGGCCCCCTAAATATTGACATTTAATTAGAAAGCACCCTATATATTTATAAAAAAAAATTACTGAAATACCATTTTTCACGAATGAAATGACAAAAACTTACCGATTATTTGAACTAAAACGCGCAGTTTTGGCCGAAAATTAAAATAATAATAATAATAATAAAAATAACCTAAGAGAAACAATTCAACTCACAAGTAATCAAAAAAGTCCAATGTGATAAAAATAAAAACGGTTTTTATTTTTTTGCGACACTTTTTTGAGTCACTCGCGGCACAAAACCGGAAGAGTACCAGAATTTGCGCAGTACCATTGCAGTCGATCGACCGCGGTCTCGGAGGCTACTTTTGTCGTCCCAGCATGGTTGGAGTTGGTTGGCGGGTTTTGATTTCGGCTTCCGTGAAATCTGTAAAGAGAAGAAAGTACGGTTGGACGTAAGATAAAATCGTAATTTAGCTCAAATAGTGTCATAACTCAAAAAACGTTTTTATTGCACTAAGAGCTTCACGATGCTACAAGATCATATCTGAGAAGTTTAATATCTATATTTTAAGTATTTGTGCCCAGGCGATCTATTGAAGCAGTGTCGCATACGACATCAGTATAATATCGCTTAAAATTATGCGCATCGAAAATTTGGATTCTCACCCTTATTCATTCCTTTACAGACTGTGGTACCTACTGCCTGCAAAAGCTTTTCTTTTTTCTCCCAACCACCAAATCTTTAAATGCAATGGTTAATAAACTACCTCTTGCCACATTAAAGACAACCACGTGGACTGTCCCAATACAAAAATATTTATTTCATACTGTACCTTAATACAGGGTGTCCTGATAAGGTCGTCCTCCGGCGATATCTCGAGAACCCTTCATCGCATAGCTTTCGGAAAAAGATATTTATAGAAAAACCCGCCTTAAGAAAATGCTGGAAATTATTTTTAAGTATCTAATTCCACCGCTAGAGGGCGTAAAACTAAGAACAAAATTGAAAACACGGATTATTTAAAAATATGCTATATTAACTTATACCGTTGATAGTTCTCTTACAAACTATGTAAAATAAGGCAACAGTGATACGGAGGAAGACGTAAGACAGTATGCCCAGCCTATTCCGCCAAATTATCACATACATATTGTTTTTTAATTGCATATGAATTTAGGACTTTCAAAAGTTGCGCTTTTTCGTAACTGAATTCAAAATAAATATCATTTTCTAACAAACATTCTTGGATTTCAGTTTTTGAACTTGATGAGGCTGGTGCTTTGTGTAGTAGACGGCTGTGGTAGCTTGCATTATCCATGACAATAACACTGTTGTTTGGAATATTTTTTAAAAGATAATTTTGAACCCAGTTTTCAAAATATTTTGCACTTGTATCCTCCAGAATCCCTAATATTTTTTGCAAACAGCAAGCAGTTTGGGACAAATCCGTCTTCTGAACCAGCGTGTATTATAGTAATGCGTTTTCCTTTATTTAAAGGTGCTTTCGTCTGACAGTTTTGCCTGTAATCAACCCATCCTTTTGATACTGTGTCGTGTGTATCGAACCATATTTCATCAAGGTAAATTATGGATCGGTTTTCTAACTTATATCTTTTAATTTCTTAAAGGTAATTAAATCTCCAAGTGCGTAATCTGTGCGATTCCATTACTACTTGTCTTTTGTCTATTTTGCGGTATTTAAATCCCATTTTACAAAAAACTCTATGGAGGGTGGCACGGCTAATATTTATATTGGTTTCGTCTTCGTCTAGCTTCTTTTTCAGTTTATCAAGGTAGGAACAACTCCGCTTTCATAAAGACAATATATTTTCCTTCTTATTAGGTCCTGATCACTATTGTCTATACGGTGAGATTGAAAATCACTAAGTTTTTTTCTTTTGTTCAATTCTTCACTAATAATAATATCCTTTAGCGATGATAGTGGAGTTTTGTAAGTACACATGTTTCTTTTAAAGCTTCTCTTTTAATTAGTTCTTTACTGATTAAAGTTTTATACACATTTTTCACAACCTGTTTTGCATCTAATGACAAATGATTTCGACGCGACATAGTTATATTCTCGTAAAACAACTTTTTCGAAACGCACAGTAAAAACGGTTATTTAACACTGCCACTAAAATATTAGCCGAAATATTTATATACCTAATGGTCAATATTCAAGAAATACCTGGCCCACCCTGCTATTATGAAATAATGGGTTTACCCAATAACAATAGGTAATAAAATCGTTAAAGGTTTATTGGGGTATTGTCCTTCAAGAGCCATAGCGATATATTTTAAGACAGACTATACATCTTCTGCAGTGGCGTAGTCAACCTTTCAGGGCGGGGGGGGCCAACGTTTAAAGGGGCGCTCTATTTCTTAAAACATTTTTATTAAAAAAAAACACACAACAATAAACAAACAAATCTATATTTGAAACTTTAGGCCAGAAGGGAAAAATAATGACAATATAAAAAATGTTCTTACCCAGCAGTTTTTTTGAAAAAATCTTGTAATTTTTGGCTGTGTGTTGCGCTAACATCTTTTTTTTTCACGATATTCCTTCCTGAACTCAGCACCTGACTTTTTTTTATTTTTATCCATTTTTACTCTTAACAAGTTTACCCTTGCATAGACAATAAACGACTAAATAACACCACAAAGAGGAGAATATGAGTATTTACCAGAAATAAATAACATACGTTTGAAATCTGCCTATTTGCAATATTAAAAAATAAAGTAAACAATTCTGGAATATATCCAATACCGACACAATAAAAAGAAATGCCGCCACAAACGGACGCCGCGCTCAGCGGCTTTTTCCGCGGTGTTAGTGCTTTTGAAGAGAATAACCGCTCCGCTGACACTGTGGAACAGAAAAATTATTAACAAAATGTGTGGACAATTATTATTTTAAAATATGACTTCTAAAATTACGCCAGCAAGTAAAAAATGTTTAAAGCACAGCATAGTATGTTGTAAATAATACCTGTTTTATATACGGTAGGTTTGTTTGGGCGCAGGGGCGTGATCTAGGGGCAGGCAGTCGCCCCCTGCCCCACTGGCTACGCCACTGATCTTCTGATTTACTACTATTGGCATACTTTGACAATACTGACACCTTCATATTATCCGAATATTCACACTTCAATTTAAACGTTGTACGATACACGGCCGTGAAATGTCATTAATGTACTCGTCTAGAAATTCCGGACTCGGCTCCTCCGTCGCCTTGTCCGTAAACATCTAGACTTGTACTTTAATAGACCATAGTAACATAAATTACTATTATGACCGCTTTATTTATGCCCTCCCCCCTACTGACACGCCAGTGAATATAAGAGTGAATAAGAGAATTTTAGTTATGGTTATGACACTATTTAAGCGTAGATGTGAAAAATTAAGTTCATGAACAAATATTTATTTTGTAGACTAAACTTTGGAATATCCAAATTGCATTTGAGGTGAAGTCGGCCCGTTTTGGTACCCACTTTGGTTGGTTAAATGCCTACCAACCAATATCGACGAGAAAATAGTGTCGTCAAACCAACTTTGGTTTGTCAACACTGACATACTGATATACCGTGGGTTGTAGACAAGACGTTACGGTTGTGACCTACCAAAATCGGGGTACCAAAAGGGGCCAAAATCGTCTTTTATAATAATAATTTTCTATACCCAGAAAAAATCCAATATAGAATAAAAATATAATTACGAAATAAGGTAAAACATCACTATATAAAATAATAGAAAAAAAATTGCATAAAGTCGACAATTATGAGTTTTACAATTTTTTGCAAACACAAAAAAACATGCAAAAAACAAAAATAAATAAATAACTTATTAGGAGGGACTCAAACTAGCTTAGCCATGTCGAAAATGACTTTAGTAATATTGTAAAAACATTATTATTATTTAATTCTTTTTTAGTCCGTCTTCCTTTAAAAACGAAGTGTGTGATGCAATAATCGTCATTCTTGTAACAACTAAACATGCTTCATTTACGTTTCTCGGTGAACGACTGCAGCTTTTCGCGATTAAGACGGTTTAAAATTAAATTAAGTGTAGGGAAATAAAAGTTTTAATCGTCCGACTGAGCAGTCTTAATCGGCGATTTAGGTAAAAAAAAACGATAGTATGTGGGGCGCTTATTAAACGTATCTCGACCCTTAAAAAAAAGGCATTTTGGCACATTTTTTTTTAAAGGTATATTTTCTGAATCAATAGTTTAACCTTGGTGGAGCCTACGCACGGAATGACACGACCGAGATTGTAAAAGTGGTTCTTAAAGAAACAAAAATAAGTGTGTCAAGTGTTTGAAAAAAATTGTTGTGTTAATAATCAGCAAGAAAATTGAATAAATAAGGAAAATTTCAATGATGTTTAAGTTACAACATGGTGTTTCAAATTTACTTTCAAGTACCGAGATGCTTTATTTTTCTAAATAAAAAATATTATGTATGTTCCTACTAGTTATATTTTACTTTACTGTAAATTTGGGTAAAAATGTTAAAAAATGAGGATATCTAAGAGGTGTAGGAAGCAGTACCGTTCAGTAAAGGTCTTTCGAGATACCTAGCAAGTTTTATTTAATGTGTGGAATATTTTACAAAAATGGAAACATTTTTTTAAGCTGCTTTAACTTGTTAAAAATGCGTAAGAAGCATGACAATTTCACATTAGTTTTGTTAAATGGTTGTTCACAGCACCAATAACTTACATTTTCATTTTTTCCATTTACACTTCAATAGAATTTTTGTTGAACTTCAACAAGTTTCCTATTGGAAAAAATGTAACGTTAAAAACGAAAAAAAAATGCCAATTTTTAAAAAAAACTACACAAAAACATTTTTTTCTAATTTCAGATAGACAATCACAAATTCCACATATATGACAACGTAATCATCGTCGAAAAATTACAATTAGTCCAAGCACTCCCACAAATCTCCCACTAGGCTGCACGCGTCCCTAGCCAGCCAATCAGCCGCCTACATCGAATTTGAGGTCTACAAATGATAAACTAGAAGTTTGTATCTCGGACCCTAGCGGGGGGCAGGCAGAAAGAACGCCGGATAGAACCATCTTTTTGTCACATTTTCTTTGAACATTTGAACTAAATTGGGCAAACAGATTTTCTCCTTTATTTTTAAATTAAATTTTTATTTATCATTTAAAGTAAAATGATCGTATATAATATCATAAGAGAAAAAAATTTGTTGGTAAATATTTCGATTGTATGAAAGTTTGTTCATGACATTTTTTACAAAACCACTCGCCTGAAGGCTCGTGGTTTTGGCGGACATGTCAATCACGAAATTGCCATAAAAGCAACAAACTTGAATAAAACAAGAGAAATATTTTGCATAAAATTTTTTCTCGAATGACATTCGATAAGAATATTTCACAAGAAAACGAGCCAAATTTTAGCTAGAAACAGTGTTTATTTATTTATTTATTTATCGTTCAGTACATACAGATAAAATCCAAATAGTACATAAAAACAAAAAAACATACATTTTACATAAAGGTCAAGAACTTAATTTGTATAAAAAAAACTATTCTAATTTAAAAGAAGACAACAACCAAACAAGAGAAAAACAAAAAAAAAACATACACAATGTTATAAAACAAACAGTAATAGGAACAATCAGGTAACAAAGAAACGATTGGCAGCACAAGTTATAAATTGAATATTCTGTTTATTAATTGTTCTGAATTGAGAGATATAAGTATGATATTAGCTTTTTCTTAAACGTGCGTAGGGTGCAGTTAAGATCAAGATTAGCAGGAATATATGTGTTAAAAAATACCGCAAATGCGATTATAACACTACTGCCCACATCCGACTTCTATTGATCGCAATGTATTATGAAGTCGAGATTGTAGAAGGCACTCGAAAGTTAATGAGGCAAGAAGATCAGGGAGTTTATATTATTTTTGATTATTTGAAATCCATAATTAAGTCAGGTAAATTCAAAATTCCAGGCTATCAATACCCAAAAATTAGTCGCTGATGGTCATAGAAGATTTTTTTCCACCCCAAGTTTATAAAGAAGGAAATTTAAATTTTATTTGAACACGTTCAATTCGCTTAACATGAATCTTAAGCAAGGGACCAGATGATACAACAGTACTCCAGGTGATACGACAATAATAAAAAGGGATTTCAAGACCTGAATATTCTAGAATTCCCAACAACGTCTCATTAAAACCTGTCATCTTAAATGTTGGCAAGGATGTAATTTTGTGATCATTAAACTCAATTCGTGTCAAAATGACTCCAAGGCATTAATCAAATTTGTTCTGGGTATAATTGAGTCATTAAATAGTAAGATGTAAAACGGTACCTTTCTTTTTGTGAATGACATAACTTTACATTTTGTGAATTTAATTCCATTTTTTTTATACCCAACCGTTAATTTGATAATTTCCTTGTAACTTCAGGCCACGCTGTTAACCTAGAAAAAATTTTTGCATCAGCGAGAGAAGGAATTGGCAATTTTTAAAAAAACCCCTTAGATCATTAATAAAATAAGAAACAGAAGGTCCCAAGGGATCCTTGGGCACGCCAAATACCTCAATTTTGACAGACCCGTAATCTAACCATTTGAGTCCATTTTTTATCGTAGACTTTGATTGACAGCAATTTTTTTCAAACCAAAAAATTTTGTTGTGAGAAACCATTATATTGGTTTTGTCCAGGTGAAGTTTTCAGTGAAAAGTTCTTTAAACTTATTTGAAGAGATCACAAACTAATTTTTTTTTAGTAATTTTGTCCAGTTTAAAAACTGAAAGAGAAATAATTAAAACAAAATTTTTTAAAAGAAAATAAAAAAAGTGTCTTGGTTTTACATCGTTGGATTCGCTTAAAAACAAAAAATAATGAAGTTTCTTCTTCCTTCAAAAAGTTTAAAGAGATAAAATTTTTAATTTTTTTGAAAGTGAAAGTTTTTAGGAGTGATTTTGAGATGATCAAAAGATCTGTGTAAAAAAACCCAAAAAATAAACCGGGTGTCCCATTTAAAAAAAAAAAAACTTTCAGACGACATCAAGAATTTTAAATTGCGGGAAAATAGCTGTTTTCTTTTTTTATAATTAGAGACTTTATTCTTCAAGTAAAATAAACAATTGTTGTTTTAAAATATAATAATTTGTGTTCTTAAAATGGATATTCACCTTAATTTTGTGGTAAGTACAATTATTTTTTAATTACAAATAAAAACCCCAAACAAAGTAGAAGAAAAAAAGTAATTTTTACGCAGGGGAGGCTGATACATAAGAGCTGCATACCGTCAAACCGGCGCGGTGTTGCACAATTTTTTAAACTTTAAAAAGCCATATTTTGAAAACAATTAACTTTTGACCCATGTGTTACTGGCTTTTTTGACTTGTTTTAACGCCCATTAAAATCGTAAGCATCATACTTTTTACCATAATTTATGGCTTGTAGCAAAAATGTCGGCATTTCCGAGTGAGCAGTCTTATTCTAATTTTTGGACGATGACAAAAGATTCACAAATGTTAAGCACTAATTTTAACAGTCAATATATGCTGTAACCTAATTCATATATATCCACCTGGGGTGATAATGCTACCAAAAAGATGAAAATTACAGGAAAAAAGTTTAGTAAAAAAGAAACAAGCCATACGCGCAGTACCAATGTTACTTACCAACTAGCCGCAGGTGCCGTTGCCTGCGCTTGGGTCTGCTGATTCTTCAATTTCCTAAGCTCTTTGGTCGCCCACGTTGCCAAAGTTTTCGTGGCGACACCCTCGATCTCCGCCTTGCGCCAACATTTCGTTAATCGGTTCAAGATGGGGGAAGGCAACATCGGTAAAGCTGTGCAAAGATCTCCTACAATTCCTAAATTAAAAAAAGTGTTTATTCATTATGTGTTTTTGTTTTTTAGGCGTGTTGTTCAGGTTTCCGTATTAGGTTCATCCAAAACCAGCAACCATAATGAAAAGCGACACAAGACAAAATTGAAAAAAGAGAGAGAGGAAGAGCGAGGAAGAAAGGGGGATAGAGGAAAGAAAGTGGAAAGAGGGAGAAGCAAGAGGTGTGAGGAGAGGGGGATAGGTAAAGGAGAGGGAGAGAGAGGGGGGGGGGGGGAAGAGAGGAGAGAGAGAGGGGGACAGGAGAGATAGCGGGGGGGGAGGGGGGTGAGGGGGGACTAAATTATTTTGGTTTTTCTTGGGGTTATCAGCAGTTTTTTATTTTTCTTACCTGCAGCAAAAAAGCGACAGTTCCGGTTGGGGTGTTCAGGTCCTGAGAACGACGGTAATAAATTGAACTATAAAAGGATTTGAGGCTCTACAAGGAACGTCCGGTGATGGTCCGGGTCCATCTCCTTAGACCCCGGATGATTCCAGTGTAAAAGCCCCGAACACCCCCAAGGGGTTTGTTAACCACCATGTCGAAGTCGTTGGGGGGCAACCTGAAAACAAGGTAAAAATAATATTAGATTTTTTTTGGGTTGGAAAAAAAAAATGCAAATTTTTTTCCCCTGAGGGCTTTTTTTAAAAAAATATCGGTTTAAACGGAGCCAAAAAAAAAATAAAAAAAAAAATTTTTTAAAGGTTAAACGTAATTCGTCAGCACTGTTGCCAAGTAGTCCTTGCTTTCTGGGGAAATTTTGAGTTAAAAAAACAAGTTACCTTTAAATGCTTTCTTAATAGAACTACAAACTCATTTTTTTACCTGTAAACCAAAAGGGGTAAATATTTACCCCACGGGATTTTCACTTTAAAAAAGTTCTGAAAAAGTAATCTGACTTATGAGTACTCCAATTTTTTTTGTTTTTTTTTTCCCAAAAAAAAAAGGGGAAGAGCAAATTCAATTTTTTTTAAGATTTAGTTGGTTAAAAATTGATTTGAATAGCTACAGGACTAAAAACAGTCAAAAAAGTCATTTAACAAACATTTATAACTATTTTTTTAAAAAAACCGATTTTCAAATTTCCAACGGGGGTTTAAAGAAAAAATATACCATCATGATGTTTTGTTAAAAAGTATATTTATTTGGGACTTTCAAACTTTTAAACAAATTAAGAATCCAATCAATTTATAAATATCCATAAAATATATTTTTCCAAGAATCTATAAAAAGTTTTAAACCTGCATGGTACGAAAAAGGTAATATTTAAAATTATTAAAAATTCGAATTGTTGCAAAAAATTATTGAAGTGTAAGAAAATCTCAAAACCAAGTTTTCCTTAAACAACGCCCTATAATTGGTAAACAAGTCGGCACCGAAAAGGACGAAATTTAAAAGAGCTTTAAATTTTCTTTCAAACAAGTACCCACTTAAACCATTTTTAATAAAAGATGTGGAAGATAGAGCTTTTTGAAATATGCATTATTTATCATCTTCCCCCACCCTTATTATTGGAAATACGACAAAAAGTCCTAAACCAAATAGATGCAGAATTGGTTAGAGTTTTTGCTAATGTTACCAAAATTGTACCTAATCCTAATACTAGCTCATTTTGGAGAAAAAATAGTTTTTTTTAATTTACTGTTGCGGTTGCGCCATCTCGCGGTAGTTTTAGAAACTTAAAAACAATTACCAGCTATTTCTCTTGACCACTTTTACAAAAAAAAAAAAAAAAAATTCTCCAACGCTGTGCAATAAATAGTTACCGAGATATAGCCGGCGTCCTTTTTTATTTGGACATCAGGTACAATATTATTGTCTTAATTTTGGCAACGAATCTCCGGTTAAGCAATGAGAAATGTTTTTTTAATCATCCTATATGAGCTCTATAAAAAA
>JAHBCN010027013.1:0-10313 GCA_019359885.1 Listronotus oregonensis | reverse complement strand
ACCTTTCAATTCTTTAACAAAACGGGTATTTTAAAATCTGTAACAATATTTTAAAACAATAAAAAAAGTCAAAAAAAAAAAATATAAAAAATTTAAAGTTTTTTTACTAGGCTGTTGTATTTAAAGGACAATTAGACCTCTTGAAAAATGAATTTTTGTAATTTGATGGATTTGATTTAAAAATTGCGAACCTAGTGTCGTTGTTTACTAGTTATTTTGAATATTATAAAGTTAAAAAATGTCTGATTCCAAGTTTTCTTTGACTAGAAATGTAACTTTTGTATAAAAAAAATCTAAAATTAAAAATCCACCATTACTTATATGTATATATGCCGCACCCACTAGGCATAGTTGTCCATTTCGTGAACTGGATGTCCAGTTTCTGAAGTCCCCCCCAAAAAATAATATTTATTTCCCCATTTGGGAAATTTTTTATGCCCAAATTTATAAAATGGATATGTTTTTTTCCCCTTAAAAGCAAGCAATTAAACATCTGGACAAAAAAATCATCCAGTTTTTGTACTGTATATTTTGCATTTGCTTGTGAAACAATCAGTCGTCGATGTTTTGAATGGAAAAAAAGTTTATTAAACTTTTTAAAAAAAAATTTTTTAATACAAAGATAATTTTTATACTTTTTTGATCAACATTACACGAAGAAACCCATAACCAAAAAATGTTGGGTTTTGGGGGTTTTTTTAAGTTTTAAAAATTTAAATATATATATATATATATATATATATATATATATATATATATATATATATATATATAAAATTTTGCTAAATATACAGTACCGAAACTGAATGATTTTTGTGCCCAGTTTCCTTCTTTTTTTACCAAGTGGAAAAATGGTATATCCATTTCGGGGAACTGGAAAAAATTTTGTTCCGGGTGGTGAAATAAAATATTATTACACTATCTGGTTTCATTTTAAAAACTGGACATTCATTTATGAAATGGACAATTCCCATGTAGTCACTATAAAAATTCGGGAAAAAAAAGTTTTAAAAAGTGACATTTAACCCTTTAAAAGAGAAAAAATTTTTAAAATTTTTTTTCCGTCACAGAAAACATTTTTTTTTAAAAACTTTTGGGGGAAAATTTTAAAACTAAATGTAGAATCATACATTAAACAAATGTAAAATGCTACAATTAAAAAAGATAAAACAAATTTTCCCCTAAAAAAATTTTAAAAGGTGCGGTTTACAAAGCCAGAAAGTTAAAAATTATAATAAACTTTTTAAAAAAGCAAATTTTTTTTTTTAAAATGATTTTTTTTTTATTAAAATATATATATATATATATATATATATATATATATATATATATATATATATATTAAAATATAAAATATATATATATATATATATATATATATATATATATATATATATAAATATATATATATATATATATATATATATATATATATATATTTTTAAAAAAGTTTGGGTGTAAAAAAAATTTTATTTATAGGAAACTTAAATTATTAATGTAAAAGGGCAAGGGTGTTTATGCCTTTGGGGCAAACACCTTTGGGCCCAAGGGTTTTAATTGCCCCAATAGACATAAAGTAATCCCCCCGGAAAAAATTTTTTACCTTAGATAAATTCAAGTTAAACTAAAAGAAAAATTAAAATCACAAAAGGTTTTTTACCTATATAGTTGCTAAATAAACAAAGGTAATAAGTGTCCATTGTTAAGCTGTGTCAAAGTCAAAACTGAAATTCTAATAAAATAATTTTTTCGTTTTTTTGGATAGTTTGGGGTGAATACTGCCAAAATTTTTATAATCTTATCCCAAAAAATCTAAACACGCCTTTTTAAAAGAATAAAAAAAATACTTTTAGCCCAGATTTTTTTTTATTTAAAAACCCTTTAAATTTAATACCTTGCTGGTATATTTTCTTTTTGTCAACTTTAGCTCTTCAATTCGACTTTGTGGAGATATTGCAGCAAAAAAATGACGATTATAATTTTGGAGACGCTGAGGTTCTACTATTATTCCAGTGAAGCCCGGGGAAAAAGTAGGGAAAAGGGCTTATTTCGGGTTCTGATCACTTACAGATAAAAAACCCCAACGTGCAAATTACCGATGAAAAAAAATTAAAGTTTTTTAAAAACCCAAATATATATTAAATAAAGGGGATCTATTTAGGAATAAACTATTTAAAAAAATTCAAAAAAATAAAAAATTTTCGATTTAAAAAAACAAGACACATCATTAATCGAGACAATCATTAAAATGTGACAAGGGGAAAGCGGCAATCTGACCCTGAGCTACAAAAAATTTTAAATCCGGCCGAGTTTTTGTAACCAGGGGATTTTTTATCTCGACGGTCCACGCCTGTGTTTTTTTTATTCCCCGATTAGATCGAAATGCCATTGTCGAGCGACCGGCCCCAGTGTCTCGTACAAAAAAAAAAGACAAGCATTTCGGCCCGTTCTGCCCAACGTTTTGTTTTATTTTTGACATTACGATATGGAATTTTTTTAATGTTGTTTTTAATGCCGACGCGTTTAAAGGTACGGAGTTTTAAGAGCAGCAGAAGGTTAAAATTTAAAAAACCACCACCCCGTTTTAAATATTTTAAATAACATGGAACACCAGGGATATGTAATTTTAAGAAACTTTTACCATTTTTGGGCTGATAAAAAAAAATTTAAAACTGAAATTTCGAAAAATATTTTAACGTATAAAATTTTTCTTTGTTAAATTCGTTAATGGTGGGGGCATTGATTGGGTTGGGTGATTGATTTTTCTTGGTTATTGTATCCCATACCATCTAAATTTTGGGTTTTTGAAAAGCCTTCAATTTTTTCAGGGTGCGGTAAATTTTGCACCCTTCTTCCCATCAATCCCATACATGTTTGAGGGGGGAAAGGTGGGGAAGATCGAGGAGGCCACTGAAGAAAATTAGCACCGGACGTTCTAAAAAGCTAAATTTCACATGCGACATGAGATCGTGCCTTGTTCTGCAAAAAAACTGGACCCAAAATTTTCCCAAAAAAAGGAAAGGAGATGGGTTTAAAAAAACCGTAGGAGGTGCAGTTTTGCTCCCCGAATGAACACAAATCGGGACCTGCTGCCGTAAGCAATGGCACCCCCTACCATAAGACCCACAGTGCGATGAATATGCCGTCCGAGGGAAAAATTGGGACTTTCCCATTTTTACCACGCCCTTCTTTACTGTTGCACGGCCATTGTGAAAAAGAAAAGCAAGACCAAGCCCCCGGGGCTAGTCTTGGTCTTGGTCTTGGTCTTGAAGCCTGGTCTTGGTTTTGGGCCACCACCCGGTTTGGTCTTGGTCTTGCTGCAAGAGTCTTGTTTCTTGTTTTTTTTGGTAGTAAAATTTTAAAAAGTAAGTAATTTGAATAAAATATTTTTTTTAAACTTAACGTAAACAAAAAAGATGACGACTATTTTTTTTTCAAAATTTTTAAAATATACCAATTTTAACCTGCACGTACGGGGTTTTTCCCTTTTTTGGAGCCCCCAGATTTTTTTATTTTAAATTAGAAAAAACTTTAAATTATAAAGTTAAATTTTTTTTACTGAACCCGTCAAATTCATCGAAAAAAAAAAAAGAGCATAAAAAATTTTTAAAAAAATTCCCCAAATTTTTTTTTTTAAAAAATGTATGTATATATTTTTATTATATTAATATATTATATATAATATAAATATATATATATATATATATATATATATGTTGTATGTTTTTTTTTACGTTTATGAGTATTTATTTTAAATTTTTGATTTTAAAAAAAACTAGTTTTCCCAAAAAAAAAAATTACCTATTTGAATCGATTACAATTTAAAAATTCGTTATAATTTAATGTTTAAAAAAAGTAGACGGAAAAAAAAAAATTTTGTTTTCTGGAATCTAGATGTTTTAAATATGCAATATTTTAAAGGGAAAACTGGTTTAAAGATTAAAAAAAAAAATAAAAAAAAAATAAAAATATATATATATATATATATATATATATATATATATTATATATATAATATATATATATATATATATAAATTTAAATTAATTTTTTAAAAAAAATAAAAAATTTTTTTTTATTAATAATTTTTATTTTTTAAATTAAAGTTTTTTAAAATTTTTAAAAAAATAAAAGAGTTTTTTTAAAACCCCTTTCCGATGATCTTTTTTTTTGTTATACGTTCTGAGGGTTTAGTAAAAAACTTCCTTTTCAAATTTAAAATTTTTTCTTTTTTTTGAAATAAAAAAATCTTTGGTGCTCCAAAGATACGGAAAAACCTGTACATTTAAATTTTTTTGATTTAAAAAACTTATTTAAAATAGGGGTTTTTTTATTTATAGTGCTTATTTTTAGTTGAATTAAGACACAACTGCTTTTATACATTTAGAGGTCAAACATTTTAGTGATAAAATTTTTAAATTTTTAAAAGGAAGTAAAAAATTAAAAAAAAATCTTTTACTGTGTCCAAAAAATTTTAATTTCAACCAGATGTAAAATTTTGTGAAAATGTTTCCCAAATGAAACTTTTAGATTTTTTAATTAAAAAAAAAAAAAAACCCCTGTTACGTATGAAATAATTTCTTTTTTTTCATTTTTTTACACATTTTTTGATTCTGTATGAATTCCTTTTTTAATTGAATATAAAAATTAAACATTATAATTTTAAAAAAATCGAGAAGTGCAAAAGCTTGCCATTTTGGTCTTGCGTAGTCTTCCGGGGGCTTGGTTTTTGGGTTTTTGATACCCCGGTCTTGGTCTTGGTCTTGCAAGCAAAAAAGGTTTTTGGTTTTGGGGGGGTTTTGGGTGAAACCAAGACCAAGCCCCCAAAACCAAGAGGGGGCTCCTCATCACAACGGATCATGTGTGCGCAAATAGAATCTGGATTCATCGCTGAACAAGACGGTTCCATTTCATTTTTCATTCAAGTCCCCCACTTCATACCAATTTTTGGGAATGCTGGGGGTCAGAGGTAGAAAGAGGGGGCGGTAGAAAAGTCGAAAAACCTTTTTTTGGCGAGAAACTGTCCTTATTTTTTTGGGTTTTCGGCAGCATCAAACCACTGACAATCCCCCTTTTGTGGAAAATCGATCCCCCGGCTTTTCCCCCAAAAAAACCCCCGAGCCGCCCTTCCTTTTAACCCGTCGATTTCGGCCTTCTTGGAACCACGCTCGACAACCCCCCAATCACAAAGTTTCATTTATTCCCGATTAGCGTTTTTCTTAAAAAAACCGGGTTTTTACAACCCCGATTACCCGACCCCTAAACTCGGAAAGTTAGTAAATTAGCGTCTGCGAACTCTAGGATGATAAGGCAATAAATAACAAAAGAACCAAAAAATGCACCAAAAAAAACAAAAATTAGGTAAACATGTTTATTTGTTCGGATTCTTTTTTAAAAAAAAAAGCTTTTAAAAAAAGAGGGCAAAAAAATTTAAAAATTTTTTCGAGTATACGTTCATAATAGCAAATATTTTAAGTTTTATCAAAATTCAGCAGAAAACCCGGGTTTTTTTTGCCCCAAATTAAATTTATCTGTTTAAATGTCTTTCCGGGCATTAGATACATTTAAGGGCCTGATGTTGGGGGCTTACAAAAAAGGGGTTTTGTCAATTAAAATTTTAAAATTTGTGATTCTTTTCCTCGGTTTCTATAACATTTTTTCTATTACAATTTTTGAGATTTTTAATAAAGTTTTTTAAAAATTTAAAACCCTTTTGGGGGGAAAAATTTATATAGCCCGATATATTCTAAAATTACACGTTTTCCCCAAAAATTTAAATGAATCCTCACTAAACCACATACTAAATGTAAATTGACCCAAGAATTATTAAAACCCCGATATAACGTTTTTAAACAAACGCCAAAAAATTTTTTTTGCATAGTTCAAACTTTTTTTCGTGCAAAATTTTAAAGCGAATGTTTCACCCCGGGATTACAAAAATTTTTTTCCCCTACGGGAGGATCGTGGGTTTGAAAAAGGGAAATTATAGGCGTCATGTAGAAAAACCATAAAGAATAAAACAATTACTTTTGTTTTTTCGAATTTAAATAAAAACAAAATTTTTTAATTTAAATTTTTTGCAAAATTCCAAAGGTTTAGGTAAAACCAAAAACCCGTAAAAGAATATTTCCCTGAAAAGGGAAAAGGGAAAAAACAGTGAAGCAAAATTTTAAAAAATTTTAAAAAATTAATCAGGAAAAATATCCATATTAAGTATTATGGAAAAAAAGTTTTGGCGATTGAAATGTTCATTTTTTTCCCCCAAGCCCCCCCCAAATTTTAACTATTAACCATTGCGTAAGTTAAATCCAAAGGTACCGTAATAAAAATTTTTAAATGTTTAACCAGGATATTGAAAATAGAGCCGAAAAAAGAAAAAACGAGATTTTTAAAATTTTACTGGTGGAGGAAAACAAAAAGGTTAGTACGGGGGTTCTTGGGCAAGAGGTAAATAAACATCAAATTGATTAATTATTGTTTTTATGTAATTCTTTATTATTTTTAAAAAAGTTATTTTATTTCATTTTATTTTACCAAACCTAGTAAATTATTAAGAGTTGTCTCTTTTTTTTTATCTATTTTCGATCTTCTGAATTAAACATTTACAATTATTTATTGCGATGGCTTTGGACTCGAATTTACTGACAATACGTTTAATGGTTGAAAAGGACCAAATAGGCTTGATGGAAAAATAAATTTAAAATATTTCAGATACTGTTATTGGTTTAATTAAATTCTGGTATGATACAATTATTTTTTAATAATCGATAGTAATAATTGTTATTAGTTAAACCTAATTGTTACATTAAATAAAATGTTTAATGAAAAAATATAATGTTAACATGTCTTTAACTTTCAATGTAATGGTTGTAAGATTGATGAAACGAAAAAAAACATTCCTTGTATTCGGCTGTACGTCAGATTTAACAAAGCCTTATAACAAATTGTTTGCTGGTGGCTGGTGTCTGTTTGGTTTTACCTAAACCGAAAATTTGGTAATTTTGCAATTACATTTAATTGAATAATTCAAGATTCGCTATTAAAATTTTTTGAAACTTGGCACGAGGGTTTGTCAGATTGGTCTTTTCAAAAAGTTGTCTTACATTTTTTCTGTAAAATGTACAGGGTGTCCCAAACTGGACGCGTTCTTATGGGAACAACCCTTATTTGAAGGGATAGAAAAAAATTAACCAAGGTGTCCGGAGCTCAAATTTAATGAGAAAACTACTGGCGCTAACAAAACTTTGCTATCTCTTATCGTTTGGCCACTAGAGGGCGTTTCTCGAATTTCATCGATTTTTTAAATGCCTCATAACTTTCTTATTAATAAAGATAATTAATTTTGATAAAAACTTTCTTAAGGCACTTTTTTTCGTAGAATTCATTGCGATAGGCAGATTTTTTACAGGGCGTTTAGATTTTCGTGCACCACCCCAAAATCAATTTTTTTATATAGACCACCCTATATATTATAAGATTTTTGAAAAGCTGGTAAAATTTCCTAAATTTTGATGTATCACTTGTTATATTTATCTTAAAAACCATTAGCAGTATTACGATTTAAAAATTAAAATAATGTACCTACAGAAATCAACATTGCCATGACTAATAAAATGACATAGGATGCTGACATGTTATGATTAAAGCCCCATATTTAAAGTTGCTACGTAACAAAGCAGTAGGTCGTGCATATGTTTTTTTTTTGTTTTAATATTTTAACAGCTTCTGAATAGTTGAGAATTGATAGTGGTACCGATATTGTTAAAAATTTTGGTATTTTTAGTAGAAAAAAAAGTAATTTAAATAAGTGTTTAAGAAAGGTTTTTAAAAAGTTTTAAAAAATGTATGAAAATTTTGAATAGTTCAACATGCTTGAATGTTACATAGAAAGCAACAAAAATGCTCAGGCGGCAAGAAACTTGTATTTTCAAAGATATCCCGAACGGCAGCAACCATCCAGGGATGTATTTGCTAGACTTGCCCATAATCTTCAAAATTTTGGCTCTTTTAACAAACCCAGAGCAAATTATGCTCAAAATCAAGAAATTCAAAACGAAAATGAAGTAAAAACTCTAACCGGATTGGGCACTTTATATGAAAATAATGGTACAACTTCCACAAGAAAACTTGAAGCAGAGACTGGCATATCGAGAAGCAAAAACCACAGGATTTTGAAAAAAAACAAATTTAAGCCTTATCGAACCCGCAAAATCCATCATCTTCTCCCCGGGGATTTTGATCGAATAACTCGTTTTTGTGAGTGGTTTTTTAATAAAATACAAAATGAACCAAATTTTGCTTTAAATTGTATTTTGTCTGACGAGGCTTCGATTAGTAGTGCGGGCATATTTAATCGGTTTAATGATTACACTTGGTCCCAAGAAAATCCCCATGCGACTGTCCAAAACAGACAACAAGGAAGATTTAGCTTCAATGTGTGGGTGGGAGTTTTTAGAGGACAATTCATTGGACCCTACATTTATGATGAACCGCTGAATTCTAGACAATATTTGGATATTTTAAGGAACCAGGTTGCCATTCTTGAAAGAACCCATAAACGATTACAGAGTCTTTCCAGATGATGGGCCCTGGGCATTGTAAGGCCATAAACGATTATCTTAATGTTAGTTTCGTAAATTGGATGGGAAATCAAGGGCACATACAATGGCTCAGGTACCGGACCGACTCCTTAGACTTTTTTTGGGTGGAATAAAGACCACTTATAAAAACAATAATTTTAATGCCGGAAGAATTAGAAAGGGCAGTTAGAGGTGCGTAACTGAGTTCAAAATATTGAACTTATTAATGAGTTATGCTTTAAAAGATGTAATTTATGTACAAAAATGGGAGACAATTTGAACATTTGTTAACATTATTTTATTTTTGTTTATTTATTATAGTTAATTAAATTCCAAAATTTTATATTAGGATTAGGTAGAGTTATATTTTTTTGTTAATATTGTTGGTTTGTTGTTGTTGTCGTTTCTGTTTTAGATAATTATTAATTTAATATATTAAGTATGAGTCATCTTATCATAAAACTATAGATCTGTTGTTTTAATCATAACATGTTAGCATCCCATGTCATTTTATTAGTCATGGCAATGTTGATTTTTGTAGGTACATTATTTTAATTTTTAAATCGTAATACTGCTATTGGTTTTTAAGATAAACATAACAAGTGATACATTAAAATTTAGGAAATTTTACCAGATTTTCAAAAATCTTATAATATATAGGGTGGTCCATATAAAAAAAATGATTTTGGGGTGGTGCACGAAAATCTAAACGCTCTGTAAAAAATCTGCCTATCGCAAAGAATTCTATGAAAAAAAGTGCCTTAAGAAAGCTTTTATCAAAATTAATTATCTTTATTAATAAGAAAGTTATGGGGCATTTAAAAAATCGACAAAATTCAAGAAACGCCCTCTAGTGGCCAAACGATAAGGGATAGCAAAGTTTTGTTAGCGCCAGTAGTTTTCTCATTAAATTTGTGCTCCGGACACCTTGGTCAATTTTTTTCTATCCCTTCAAATAAGGGTTGTTCCCATAAGAACGCGTCCAGTTTGGGACACCCTGTACAGGGGAGCCAATAGTTAACCACCTAAAATTTACATGGGATTTCCTATGTTCCGCTCGGAGACGCACCACCCGGTATATATTGCTCGATATTGTGTAACTAAATAAAACTAAATTATATATTAAATCCTATATCGATATTTATTGATATATTTTTTACAACAACTACGAACGAAAATTAATTTTTTGAATAGTTCCTACCCACTCATAAAAATTTTAAATAGAAAATGCAGTAAAGGACATTCGAGATTCCAAATTTTTTATGCACACGATTTTTAAGAGACATTATAATGATGTATGTGACACTTATTCGAGACTGGAGAATAGACCGCTTGTGCTCCAATCTTGTTTACAATTATTAATTTTATAACGTTATTTACTTTAATAGATGCTAGATTTGTGAAAGGTATACCCTAGTAATATGTAATAAACTGTGACACTTCGTCGTTCATAAAATTCCGGAATTTATCCAGCCGTATAAAGACGGCTTGGCGGTCCTGCAGGCCAAAATTATATGTCCTGCCGTACCCTCGTTATCCTTTGCGGTGGCTCGAACTATTTCTCGTAATCACGTCAAATTCTACGTAGTTGGTCGCTGTAGTAATAGCGCTATGCTCTATATTTTACCTTATATACAGTTTAAATTACGAAAAGTAAGATTAAGGGATGTATATACAGAGTGTCGGTCGTGTCTATGCTTGACCTTTGATAAAATATGATTTTTAAATACGCAT
>JAHBCN010027012.1:0-10294 GCA_019359885.1 Listronotus oregonensis | reverse complement strand
AATAAAATTCCTTTTCAATTTTATATAATCATAAATCAAGATCGGTATTAATCAAGAGAGTTTTTTTGGTAGTTTTTGGTTTTATTAAACATCAGTGATGTATGATTTGATTTTATACCTAAGAATGCGCAGAAACAGCTATGCCATTAGTAACCAATAATATTTTATTTTTAATGTTTTAAATTAATTTGTGGAAACAATTTTATTTATTTTTGGTATGTTCTGTCAACGACGATAGCACGAATGGCCTGTTTTTTTGAATAGTTATATTTAATTGATGGATTTAGTTGATTCTGTATTTTGAGGACTTGTATTATTTAATAGTTCTCCTTGGGCCTTCGGCCACTTCTTTTATTTGATATTATTGTTTTTTTTTTGATCTGTAAATTTATTTAAGGCCCTCAGCCAATTCTTTCGTTAATTATTTTTTTTTTATCCTGTAAATTTATTTAATGCCCTCAGCCAATTCTTTCGTTAATTTTTTTTTTATGTGTAAATTTATTTATGGCCCTCAGCCGGTTTCTTTGTTTGTTTGTCGGTTTGCTTTGAGATTTAATAATGTACTTAAGGCCTTCAGCCACTTCTTCTGTTAGTTTTTTTTTAATTTGGAAATTTATTTAAGGCCTTCAGCCATTTGCTTTGTTTTGTATTAAACTTTAATTTTTTTATGGTTCAAATTTTAATGCCTACCGATGTTTGTAGGGCCTCAAAATTCCAGTATACCTCCAAATTCACGTATACTCAAAATTCCAGTATACCTCCAAATTCACGTATACTCAAAATTCGAGTATAACTCAAAACACAAGTTTTACTCCAAATTCAAGTATAACTCCAAACTCAGTTTGACTTCAAATTTACCTCAAATTTTACTCCGGGGTTGAGTCCAGACTCTGCAGACCACCCTTACCTGCCGTCAGGAAACAGGCAACCTTTTATTAATTTATTTATTTAACTATTACTAATCCTTTTTTATATATCTCGAAAACTTTAGTCGATTTCTAATTTTTTTTTTTTAATAATTTTCTTCTAAATAAATGTAATTTGTTTTTAATCTTTTTGAGTTTTATTTAGCTCACCTGATACCAGAATAATTTGTATTATTATATTATTATTATTTATTTATTTATTTTTTTTTCTTCTCTTTAATGAGTATTGACCAAGTCAGTTTTTTTTCAATGCTTATATGCTAACTTTTTTTGTTTTGTCGTGCACTGGTGTGTGATCGCCCAAGCAAGCTCCTATAACATCTAGGGGACTTCCAGTTTGTAGTCCGTAAGAAAACTGGTGGCGCCATAACGAACTCACTATTCCTCACCCTGAGCTGCGGGTAGATTTGCACGCACACCTACAGCTTGCTTTGGCGTGAAGCTAACCTGTGCACAGGATAAATTTTGTATTAATTTTCTTACTTTTCCTTTTTTGACAATTGGTGTGACTCATCATAGTCACACCAGTTTTTATATAAACACTGCTTTAAAAAAAGTGCTGGCAATACTGCCGTACGCTGGCTTAGTTGTGGGAAAGTCCTTCACGCTTTTTTGAACTTCGAGCAGTGATCGAAATTTTTTGAATGAAAAGCATCGCCCTTTACTGAATTACAAAACAACGCATGGCTGTGGAAGTTAGCATTCTATGTTGATTTGACAAAAATGTGAACGAACTGAATTTGGGATTGCAAGGAGAAAACCAGCATCTTCCTGATTTATACACTAATATCAAATCATTCCGGAAGAAATTGAGACTGTTTCAATCACAACTACGAAGTAAATGTTTTTCACATTTTAAAACATGTGAAATATTCAGCCACACTACTGAGACTGAGTTTCCTATCGATTTTGCAATCGAAACTTTGAGTGCTTTGAAGATAAATTTTGATACTCGTTTCTCAGACTTTGATGCGAATCAAATTAAGATTTTTCAGAATCCTTTTGATACTGACATTGAAACCCTAGCCCCGGAACTTCAAATGGAAATGATTGATCTACAATGCAGTGATATTATTAAGAACAAATATCAAAACTCATCTTTGTTGGAATTTTATAAGAGTCTTCCACTGACACAATTTGATAATTTGCATAAATTTGCTCGTGGTCGTTTTCTGTTTTTGGTACTACTTATTTGTGTGAGAAAACCTTCTCCAAAATGAAGTACTCAAAAAAATGTTTACAGATCGAAATTAACTGATGAGCATCTTAAATCTCTTTTAATAATTGGTACAAGTAAAATTAGTCCACAACTACAAACTATTGTCAGTGTAAAATCTCAATTACATAAATCTCATTAGTATTTCATATGTCATTATGTTTGTTATAAGTTATGTGATTATTTAAAATGTATAAAATGTTAGTTGGATTCATTTCAATAATTTGTTAGTTATTATATACTGAAGTTACATTTTCTGCATATTATACATGTCTTTACTCATTACAATTCTGTGTTTTTTTTTATCCAACTTATCACAAAAACAATAACAATAAGCCTACAAGAATGTTACGAGTTAGCGGAGTTAGCCCATGACCATATGAATGTAGATGTCATATTAATAATTATTCAACATAAAATTAGAATACTTCAGTAAACTAAATTTAATTTGCTATAAAAATTATTTGTTCTCTAAAAGGCGTTTTCAAGTATGCTAGCTCTCCGCGGGCCGGACAAAATCTGTCCGCGGGCCGGATGTGGCCCTCGGGCCGTAGTTTGGAGACCCCTGCTTAAGAGTATCAGATAAACTATATATTATTACCTATGCACAAATTCTAAAGTTTTAGAAGTGTAGCTGGAATCAGAAGCAAAAATATTAAAACTTTTTTTATAATTATTTATTTTATATTATATTTTTCTTTAAATAACTATTAATACTGTGAATTAATTTATCAAAAACTCACAATCAAAATATCGAAAATCGACATTGTCACTGTAAAAACTAATTATTTTTAAATCTGAAAAGCCGCTCGAAATCTTTATGTCCGCCAATTTAATAACGGTGATATGGATGTTCAAAGTTACGAATCTCCAGTTAATCAAGCTGTCAAAAATTATTCCATTAGTCGAGCGGAAATATGAAAGCCCTGCAATTTTAGACTGTATTAATTTTTCTTCATTTAAAAAAATAGGATGAAAAAACGATTGAAAGTGAAAGGAATGATTAATTAGGTTAAATTTATTTTTAATTTTTTTCATAAAAATGCGATTTCTGCTTTAAATTTAAAGCTCTAATAGGTGACAATTTAAAAATTTACATGGGGGTAAATTACATGCATATCGGGTGTTAAAAAAATTCCAAAAAGTGAAAGTCCGTATTTTATTCGCATTAATAATGTTTCTTCAGTACATGCTGAAAATTTGTGGTAAAAGATGTTTTCGACCCTCGCGAAAAATTTCGCATGTCTTCTTGATACACCCTGTATATTCAAAAGTCACACACAACAACGTAAACTGTCATTGTGAACTAAAAGAGGTCCTATGAAACTTTTTAATATGGCAATATGGGCATGCTAAACGTTAAATTTAAGAGCTGCCATCCTGTTATGATCCTATTAGGATGCCAATATCAATGATTTTTTTTATTCGCTATGACATTTGACTTTATCAAGTGTGAAAGGGCGTGTCATAAAGAAGTTTAATTTTTTTTTTGGAATTCTGAAATTTGGACCAAACATTTTCAGCGTAATAACATTATCGATGTGAATAAAATATAGTTTATTTTTTAGGTTAAATGTGGTTATTTAATATATCGCAAACAATACGGAAAAAAATTAAAAATTGGGCAGTAATGTATAACTTAACATGCGCTTTAAAAAAACTTAAGTTTCGATTTAAATAAATTATCCATAACCTCATTGATACATGATGAGACATACATACATACATAAATATTTTTCTCATAAAAAAGAATGCGACTAAAAATATTATCGGACGGGTCTGAGTATTTTTCCAAAATATAACTTGTTTTTGGAAGGCACATGATATCTGTAGCCACATCACCTCTAAAAAAACTAGGATTTCTCTCGCCAGCCAGAAGTAAATCTCCCTCTGTAATCTGTATACGCCGTATATATCCTAAATTAGATCCTGCTTGTAATATGGTTCCCATATTTGGGAAATGTCGTCTTCCACAACTTTTTGCTTATTTGACTGAGCCGTTCGCCTTATTAATAACCCTAATCTTGCAAGAAAACTTCCTTCACTTACCCATCGCCGAACTGTAGGGAACTCTTTTTAAGTCCCGTGTTAATTATTGCGATTAGCACAGTTTATAGAAATCTTTTTGGTAATTAAAATTTAACTTCAAACCACCAGTACCATTTTTTTTTTAAAAAGGTGCACACAACCTAAAAAATAAAATCCGTACAAAAGTTAGTTTTTCTCTTCTTTTATATAAAAAAAGCTGTCAAAAAAAGCCATTTTTTCTTTTAGAGCAAAAAATTTTAGTTTAACTGCAATTCAATCGCAATTTTATCAATAGGTCCTTTGTAAAAAATCGAAAGAAAAATAATAAAATGGTTTTTTACTATTCGCCATTGGTGCATTTTTCGCAGTGAAAAGTCGGAAAAACCGCTTAAACAAAACTTTTTAAAAAATTTATAACTTGCCCCTTTAAAGTTGAAAAGCTGATCTTCGGGAATATGAGTATTTATAATAGGCGTGTTTTTTTCTTCTAATTGCAGTTTAAATATTTTACATTAATATTTTGGACGATTTAGTATATTAACTGTAATTGTTCGATTTGAATGTAGTAAACGGATTATTAAACTTCATATTTTATTTTACAACTTGAATGTCTTTGATTTTCATATATATTTGGCGAAAAGTGTGAAAAACAGCTTAAAAGCCGTTTTTCACACTTTTTGCCAGACGATATGGAAATCGAAAATATACAAGTTTTAAAATAAAATATAAAAAGCTATTTTCTCTTTTAGAACAAAAAATTTTAGTTTAACTGCAATTTAATCGCAATGTTACCAATAGGACTGTAAAAATACGAAAAAAAATGGTTTTTTACTATTCGCCATTGGTGCATTTTTCGCAGTGAAAAGTCGGAAAAACCGCTTAAACAAAACTTTTAAAAAAATTCATAACCTGTTCCTTTTAAAGTTGGATAGCTGATCTTCGGGAAAATGATTATTTATAATATGTGTGTTTTTTTTCTCAAATTGCAGTTTAAATATTTTGCATTAATATTCTGGACGATTTAGTTTATTAACTGTAATTGTCCGTTTATATGTAGTAAACGGATTATTTATCCTAAAAGAAAAAATGGATATTTTTGACAGTGATTTGCTTTTAAATTTTGTTAATCACAACAACTTCTATTTTTCTGTAAACTGTACTAGATGGTATATTATTGCAAGGATAGATTAACTTTTTATAATATATAAAACAGTCTTTTTTTATAAATTATAAAATATATATTTAAAAAAAGCTTTCTTTTGGTAATTACTTTTGTTTTAAATAATTTTTTTTTTAAATTTTAATACTTAAAATAAATTTCTTTCCAAAAATTATAATTCGCAAGAACTATTTTCTGTTGCCTTATCATTTGTAAAATTTAAGTGGCTTAGTTTTTCGTGACACGCAGTAGTTTTTCTATTAAGTGTGGAAAGTGATTTTTTCCCGCACGAGATTGCCGTTGCCCGAACAATGCGAAGCGGAGTTCGGGCAAGCACTCGACTGCGGGAAGAGACTTTCCGCAATAGTGGAGAACAATAATTTTTCTACGACTACATTGAAAAAAAAAACACTTTTAAACATTTCTTATTTTAGTAACATAATTTATAACGAAGAAACAATCTATTTTTGAATTAAGTATTATTAGTAATGTTAATATAAATATTAAATATGTCGAAAATACCGTTTTTTTCATGCTTTTAATTTGCATTTTTTTGCACCAATTTCAAATTTGAGTGTATTGCTACTTGCATCTTTATTTGATTTACTTGGTAATAGGTTTATATCAGTAATCGACAGTTTCGATTTTTTCCTTAACGATTTTAATAATATTTCTAACTTTTTTGAAAAATTAGTAATTAGCGAAAAAACATTACTAATTTTTTTGAAAAATTAGTAATTCGCGATAATATATTATATATTTTTTTTAATTAGTAATTAGCCAAAAATATTACTAACTTTTTTAAAAAACGACAAATATTATTAGTTTGGTTGATTTCTCGATAAAATAAAATCCGATCTGTAGATCCACTATGACTACAAGAAATGGTAAGCTGTTTTACTTTACGTGCCTCATTATGCGCTTTCTTCCTTAGTGATGGAATTGTGTAGTGGATGAAACCCGAAATTAATTGATCAGAGCCGACAACTGTGTAGCAGTAATCGGCAGTATCGATTTTTTCGTTAACGGTTTGATAATATTACTAATTTTTTGAAAAATCTTCGAACACGTAAATAATTATTTTAAACTGCACATTTTTTGCCATAATATATAAATATACAGGGTGACTCTTATAGTAGATATGACGTCATCCAAGATTTCTTCAAATGGAAACCCCTACATTTTAGTGCAGATTTATAATCTCCAAGAAGAGCTGATTTTAAAAACATAAAACACTTGTTTAAAATGGCAGTTTCGTATTACAGGGTGTTAAAGTACTGTATACATAATGTATAGAACAAATTCATTATTTGTTAAAGCAAAGAAACATTGAAAATTTCCTCGAACAAGTAAATAATAATTTTGTATTGCGCATTTCTTTACATAAAATAAAAATATATAGAGTGCTTCGAATAGTAGATATGACGTCATCAACGATTTTTTCCAATTGAAACCCCATATTTTATTGCAGATTTATAATCTCCAAGAAGAGCTGACCAGGGTCTTATTTTTTTTTGCTTTTTTTCTTAATTTTGTGTAAGGGGGCAAGGAATACTTAAAATCGTTCTTTATATTATCTTTTGTAACTATGGAAATGCTTGTTATGCTGCCACAGTAATATTTTTTGTCAAGTTTTTGAGTAATATTATTAATTTACCTATGCATTTAGGATAGAAATTATTAGGTACACAAATATTTAACACCCTGTAACTACGAGACTGCTACAAAAAGCCATAAGTATTTTGTTAAAAGAAAAATTATTTGGCTTTTCTACAGAATAAAGATATTCATATATTATTTTTTAAAAATTATACTTTTAGAGATTATTATGGAGAGCTACTTGCTCTCGCAATAATAGTAACAAAAAACATGAAAAGGCATAAAAAGGTTTAATTTTTTATAAAATTGATTTGTTTTAATTACTATAATAAAATAATTATTTTTATGAAATTATACAAAAATAGAAAAATAAACTTACTTGAAAACATTGGCAACCCGTTATAAGATAAATATGTTATTTCAAACTTATTGGTTATCGAGAGACGGGTGTAGCACATACATTATTTGATTGTATTACTCAAAACAGATAAGAAATTAAAAAATGTGTTTTATTAACTGACATTGACTTCTGACATGACATAAAACTTTTAGCCATATAGATAGGTTTTTACAGTTTATTTTTTTTACTTTTAATTTGATATTCCCAGAAATCAAAATAAACTATAAAAACATATAAGTATTTTGTGTTTTTTAAACCGGCTCTTCTTGAGATTATAAATCTGCACTAAAGTATGGCAGTTTCTATTTTAACAATAATCGATAACGTCGTATCTACTATATGAGTCACCCTGTATATTTAAATAGCATGTCAAAAAATGCACAATTTAAAATTACTATTTACGTATTCAAAGAAATTTTTAATTGTTTTTGCTTTAACAAATAATGAAGTTGTTCCATATATGTTTTATGTAGACAATTCTTTAACACCCTGTAACTACGAAACTGCCACCTGAAACTATGGTCAATGGTGTTTTATGTTTTTGAAATCAGCTCTTCTTGGAAATTACAAATCTGCAATAAAATATGGGGGCTTTTATTTAAAAAATCATTGATGACGTTATATCTACTACTTAGTTTTATATTTTATGTCAAAAAAATGCACAATTTAAAATTATTATTGACATGTTTGAAAAATTTTTAATTTTTTTTGCTTAAGAGTGCATTTACGCTACATCTTAGGGGTCGGGCGAAAGGACGCGGAGACTAACAAACTCCCACTACCACAATTTTCCTATAGCCGCATTAAAAATATATTTTATTTGGGTTCTTCCAAATTTGGTGTATCGAGATAACGTTTTTCGGTAACTATTTTTACTTACATGACATAAATTATACACCATTTTAAAGGTAAGGAAATAATCTATGCCTCTGCTGTAACGGATTTTTAAAATATGAGTCGAGTTAAGAGAAAATAGTATCTAAACATAACCGATGACTTTCACTCAAGGAAATATTAAAAGCCTAGATTTAAGTGTTGGCTTTCATATAGTTTTTAAAAATTATCGATAACTTCTACCGTTTTTGAGAAGAACATTATGCCCCGAACTCCAATTGGATCCAATTTTCGCGGCGCAAATGGACTCTTAAGCAAATAATGAATTTGTTCCATACATTATGTACACACTGTATATGGTTATACTTTCTCGCACTACAGCGAGAAAATTACTCTTCCGCATTAGTGCGGGAAAGTGACACTTTTCAAATTAAGATACGTGCACGAAAGTAGACAAAAATGGTCGTAGAAAAAGTATCTTTTTATTAAAAGTTTTTTTACCTCCTTCAATTTTAGAAATACCTTTTAAATCACCCCGTGTTATGTAAATATTCCAGCACATAATAATGCTTTAAAAATAATATACAAATTTCACCTTACCCGAAAAAATAATGTGCTATTACTTAAGACACCGGCATTAGGGAGCATTATTTCGCTTTCCAACTCTAAAAGCAAGTGCAATCTGCGAAAGATTTACGAGTCCGTACATCCAGGACATCCTTTACGAGCCATTTTACAGCAAATGCGACCGTCTAACACTAACCTCTCGAGTAAAAGTCAAGGTTTAGCAAGGCCCTGTTTTGTAGTGCATATGGCTGTGACACAGAAAACTTTTAAAAATAGATAGGATATGTTCGAACAGGAAACACTTATTAAATTTTTTGATAAGTTACGAAAAAATGTTTTTCGGTAGCGTTCGTGTTTAAAAAATAAAGATGACCTTTCCGTTATAGTATTAATAGCTGGTTTCACAGTTTAAAAATCGATTTACTCACTTGGAATAACAAAACTGGTTTATATAAAAGTGAAATTCTCGATTACTGCACGCGAGCTGTGCTAAGGAAAAATCTGAGCTTCATTAGTCTCCTTTGCCCTTACTTTTACTGATTAGCAAAAAATTACATTTAATTGCCAAAAACTAGCCCCTTAAAGTGGTCTTTAGTAATAAAAACATCATTTTCAGATATTGTGACTATGAACCTATTGTCAATTTGACCACACCGCTCGCTGTGGTCAAATTTTTCGATAAATCATGCTTGATTCAAATGTAAACTATTAGATAAAAATAATAAAATTGGTGCATAATAGTTTTTGTGTGCTTAAATGTCACAATATTTTATACATTTCCAACTGCTAGTTGGAAACTAGAAACAAGGTCAAAATGGATAAATGCAGTTAAAAGAAAAAAGTAAGTAGCCGAATGACGTTCGAGGTTAGACGAACTTTCAAATTTGACGTAACAAGAAAAAAACTTATCGTTTCTTGCCGTGTACCGTTTGTTCCTGCCTTTTCCTAAAGTTTTTTAATGATTTGCGGGTTTTTAAAAGAAAAATATTCTTTTTAATAGACTAAGTAGTGTCTGTGTAGTCTCCTGTGATTGTAAATAAAGAAAATGGCTATAAAGCCTTCAAGTAAGTAAAGTATATATTAGTGTTAAGTATATTGAAAAAGCCCTAGACTCGTAAGTTTGTCAGGTGATTTTTCACTTATAAAAAACCTTTTTAATATGCTACATTTTTAAACATATTTTTTTATTTTTTATACTGACATTTGTAATGTTATTTAACTGTCATTTGCATTGATTTACCTCGATAACCTTATTTCCCAATAATAACGTCCGAGTTCGATTCTACAAAACTCCAAAAACTTTTTTTTATTACACTTTTTATACTTACTTTCTAAGCTTTAAAATTGTTTATTTACTTTGATATTGTACTTCACTTTTAGAGTGCTGAACAGGTTTATATATATATATTAATTTACGAAAAATAAATAAATATTATAAGTAATCTTATACCTCTCCCATGGATTTGAAGCATGATTTAATGCAGCCGTCAGATGTCGTTATCATCGCGCACGGTGCCAATAAACTCAGATAAGATATTATTAAGCCCCCTTAAGTTAATTATTTT
>JAHBCN010027011.1:0-10389 GCA_019359885.1 Listronotus oregonensis | reverse complement strand
TCTTTTTTTATCTTTATTTTTTACCCATTCCCCAAAAAATTTACCGATAAATCAAACTCTGTTAATAACCAGATTAGAATCCAAAATTAAAAATTTAAAATTTAAATTACTAACTTTAATGGAAAAAGTGTGTTAAAGTGGCAAACATCGACGAGAAAGGATCTGCGACTACTAGCCAGCAGTTTCTTTCACGTCTTGGTCTTTTTTGCTTATCACTGATAAAAAAAGAAAGCCCAAGCCCGGCTAGTTTTGGTTTTGGGTTTTGGTCTTGGAAAAAGGGAAGGGTTTTGGGTTTTTTTAAAGTCTTGGTCTTGGTCTTGCTTTTGGTAGTAAAAATTTAAACTAACTAATGTTAAATAAAATATATTTTTTTTAATACTTAAAAATAAATAAAGAGGGGAAACGAAAGAGAAAATATTTCTGCATTAAATTATAAAAAAATCCCAATTTTAACCTTACACATACGTTTGAATTATTTGATTAAAAAGGGTTTTTTAAATGGGTTTTTGGTTTTTTATTTATTCAATTTTTAGTTAATTAAGACACAATTTTTTTTTATAAGAATAGAAACATTTTGGTGATAAGAATTTTTAAATTTTTTTTGAAGAAGATATAAAATTAAAAGAAATACAAAAAATTTTTTATATATATATATATATATATATATATATATATATATATATATATATATATATATATATATATATATATATATATATATATATATATATATATATATATATATATATATATATATATATATATATATAATTTTTTTTTTGTTGTAAATCTTGTTGTACAGTTATTGGTAAACAGATAAACCAGAATAATTATTTTTAAAAGTACGGCTATAACCGTCAATTTCCCTTTTCTTTTTTTGGGATCAGGACGGTTATAGCAGTCATCCTTATTTCCTCTAATCACAACACGCCTGCGCCGTCGCAAACTATTTTTGGTCCTGAATTAAACGCCCCATCGCTTGCCATAATCCAAAAACGATCCGATTAAAGGAAATTTTTTAGGCACGAAATTTATTAATTGTTACCCCCCGTATTTTATGAGGGGAAAACCCGTTCAGATTACATTAATTTCCCCCTAGGTTAAAACCAAGTGTAGGATTTTTTGTATTTTTCGGGGAATTTTAAAAAATCCCAAATGCCCAAAAACCCGTATGATACAAAAAAATAAATAACATTTTATTATAAAAAGACTCATCCCAAAGAATTTTTTTTACATATAGAGACTGCATATTAAAAGTTTGCTTAAAGCCCCAGACGAAATTCTTTTAGGTAAAGATTTGGACAAAAATCGAGAGGTGATCGTCCAAAAAATGCAACTGAATCACAATTTGACCAACCGGGCTATGTTGTCGAAAGGGATGAAAAGGCAATATAAGGATGAAAGCCTCTGTCAGGCGCAAGGGATGTCCAGATAAGCCGCCTTAACGCCATACATGTTTTGAGGGTTATTATGGACGAGTCCAGTAAATAATTTAATTATGTACCAATATACGTATCTGTCTTTCAAATGTAGAATTCGCTATTTAGATAGTTTTCCTAACACTCCGAAATTATTTGTAATAAGAATGCATTTTTTTGTTTGGATGTGTTATAAACAGTTATAACTGTCATGTGCATTTACATTCAAAAATGTAATGCAGATGTATATGACGGTAATAGCCGTCAAAGAAAAATTCCTAATCTGTAAAATATTCGTAAACTTAAATTAAAAAGTCATTAGAATAGCTTAATGCTAAAAATTAAAAAACTGCATTTCTAGAAGGCCCCGCATCTAAAAACTGTCCGAACGGTAGGTATAAGTATTACAGCTATTGTAAACAATAATAAAATACCTATAATTTTTTAAATATTTTTGCCTATATAGAAAAAAATTGACAAGTATAGTGTTTACAAGATTGTCTTTACTAAACAGTTTCTGTTTTCTATCAAAAACACGGGCTCTAGCTTCACAAATTGGTTTCTATATCTATTGTACCTTTAAAGTTTTCCTGAAAAAGCACGAATATTAAAAAAAGATGTTATTGAGGCCTTATATCGCAAATGTTGCATGTAATGTAAATTTTAGTTTCTAACAAAGTTGCGTAAATGTTAATAAACGTTATTTAAATATTGTCGTAATGCTGCTTTGTAGGGTTTTTTTGGGGGGGACATTTTTTTAGCCAAAAATGCGTTGCCAAAAACGCAAAAGATATATTTAAAAAACATACCAAAACTTTATTTCTGGAATGTTTTATAGTGTAGTGGGATATTTAGGAAACAAAATAAAAAGATAACAATAGACAGAAAAGTTAGTACATGCATCCAATAAAGCAAGTAGCTCAGTGAAATTTTGCAATATACCCGTAGTCCAAGCTATTCAAAATATTTGAGAATCATATCTTGAGATTTATTAAATAACGCATTATTTTAAAACTGACCCGCCTCTGAGTTTAAGCACAATAAACACAGCCTCCTTCGCATTTCAGTGCTCCCACAAAAGAATAGTGGATACCTTCGTCTTAGCATAAGTCTCACCGAGAGTTATCTTATCTGGTAATCTAATCGCGCAGGCGCACTTTCTATTCCATTCAATCGTTATCGGGATCATCTTGTCCTGTGATAAGAAATCTTGGCTGAACGAAGTAGCCACTAGACATCTGCCCTATAAATGCAAACCGTCGGGGATTTCTTTAAGAAGCTTTTAAATTGGCGGCTTTTTAGTGGTTTTTTGTTAAGTAGCTACAAAGATTTCCTTGTTGTAATTTTAATTTAGATGACCATCTGCTTAATTGTAAATAATGTCAAATAAATAACCAGACTCCGGAATTTATGAAAAATGCATATTTTTTTTTTTTTGCATTTTAAAACAAAAAGTTATATATCTGAGCGATTTTACGTCCTTTTAAGTTAATTTTCAACAATTTTGATTTGCATATACCGGGTGTTGCTCCTCGGGCGGGGCATAGGGGAAACCCATGTTTGAAATAGTAAATATTGGCTCCCCAAAATTTTTTTAGAAAAAAAAGCCTTAAGAATTTATTGAAGAGCACAATAAAATCCACCCAAATGAAAATTTTAGCATTTTTCAACCAACCCGTAAAGAGTAAAAGGCTTAAATACTTTGCAACTGTATCTCAAAGCACCTTTTACTCTAAAATCAATAATAAAAACACCTATCGTTTAATACAATTTAGGTATTAATTTATAATTTTTGCCAAAACAACAATTTTATCGGGGAATTTTAAAAAAATCCTCGATTTCATTTTAGTTTAACAATTCCCAAAACATGCACCACAGTTACCAAGACAATAAAACAAATTTGTCTACATTTAGAAATCAAATTTTTAAAGAAAATATCAGTATTTAAAATGTAAATATTCCTCCATTAACTTCCAGACAATAACAAACGATTATAAAACTCATTTTTTCTTGGCTAGTTGTACATCGATATTCAGGCACATTCAGCGGAAATAGCATTCCTTAGCTGGTCTAAATTTTCATATTTTTATTGGTATAAAGCTTAGTTTTTAAATGTCCCCATAGAAAAACATCGTTTGGCGAAAGATCCGGAGACCTGACTGGCCAAGATATTGCGTGGTTCGGGCCTATGATGTCGTTATTAAATGCGTTGTTCAAGAATTCGCGAACAGCTCTGGTACTGTGTGCTGGGCAGCCATCCATTTGATACCAAATCACTTGATTTTCACGAGCAAGGTTGTTCAAAGCAGGCAAAATTTGTTTCTCTAAAAGTTCCAGAAAGTACTCCGCATTCAAATTTCGGTGAAGGAAAAATGGTCCAAGGATATGGTGGCAGAAAATTCCCGCGAAAACATAATTTTTTTGTGGATATTGAATCCTTGTTTCAACAAATCGATTTTGGTTTTCGTTACTCCAGTACCGGCAATTTTGAATATTGGGTCCGTTGTTCAATGTAAAAGTGCATTCGTCAGTAAAGCAAATATTTTGTAAAAAACCTCTGTCAGTGTTTGTCCTCTCCATCATCTCAAAGCAAAATTCCTGTCGTCGTATTTCGTCTCCGTCTCTTAATTCTTGGTGTCTTTCGTACTTGTAAGCGTGGCATTTACATCTTTTTAAAATTCGAGATATTGTGGTGTGGTCTTGTCAAGTAATGTCCTCCAGTTGTCTCGTGCTAATGTTTCTTCGGCCTCCTCTACACAAAGTATCACGTCTAAATCCCTCTCGTTTTGTACAATTTGTCTCTGATTTTCACGTCGATTTTCTTCACATTTGCAATTATTGATTACTGTGCCTGTAGTTTCAATTTTTTTTTATCGTCCGTTCTATTGTCGATTTACTTGGTATTGGCCTATTGGGAAAATAGGCTGCAAACATGTCCGCTACTCTTCGATAACTATTTCCCTGATAAAACCATTTTATAATAGTGATTTTTTCTTGATTTGAGTAGTTCATTATTTAAAAATGATGTGACATTGATCTGACAACTTGAGAGTAAGATGTTAAATATTTTTTCTGGTATTTTATTATAAACTTCTAATAATACAGGGCGCGTAGGAAGATAGGAGATTCGTAACTTATTTTAGCATTTATCTCTTAGCTGGCGAACTGAGAAGAGCTGAAATTTGTACACTGGGTACAACTTTTCGTGCTCTTTAAAAAATCCTTATAATATTTTCTTCTAAAATAATTAGGGAGCCAATATTGGATCACTTCAAAATTACATGGGATTCCCTATGTCCCGCTCGACGGAGCAACATCCGGTATATGGATAATAATGTAGCTTTACCAAGAGCTATTTTTAAAAGAAGGCAATGCAGTAGAATGCCTATATTTGTGCAAAACGTTAATTGCACGAATGTCCTATCATATGGTCTGTAATATTACAGGGTGATCTATAAAGAAAATATAATAACAGAAGTATTATGTCAAGTAAATTTTCAGATTCTGCGCGTAACTTTATATTATAAAAATACTGCAAATTTCCACAAGAGATACAAATGACAAACGGTTTAAAAACTTAACGAATTATTTCCTTGGATCTGCTTATTTCATCCATATAGGTTTTTAACTGAAAATTTGCATTTAGGGTGGTTCCCTTGCACTCACATAATTTAACTTTATGTAATAAATAGTAAACGTAAGCTGCATCTTATACTTAGAAATGCACTAAGTCCGGGTAAATTAGTCACTTCAATCCCCATTTTAGCTTTTAGATCCTCAATGCTGTTTGGTCTATACAGTATTTTTCTTAAATACTTCCATAGAAAGAAATCCAATGGTGTTAGATACGGTTTCCATTCGACTAGATCTGGCACTTAGCGCTAAGCACTTACCGGTAAGATTTTCATCAAAGAAATATGGTCCTAAAAATTATGTTATTTAGATATGCCAGTCCACACATTGACTTTTTGAGGATGTTTTGTATGTTCCTCACGTATCCAATGTGGATAATAATCAGACCAGAATCGATAATTAATTTTGTCTGTTTACTATTTAGTTTAAATAAAAGTTAGTAAGTAGAAAAGACATTATTTTAAGGAAATACGTTACTTTGGTCACATCTTTTTATGATTTCTTTACAGAATTGTTATCTCTTATTTTAGTCATCCTCAAAAATGCATTTCTTGGTAGCACTCCGCGATTTTTCCATATTTTATTATCAATTGAACGTAAGAAGCAATAAAAATCCTTTAGCCCAGTAGTTCCTCTCTATAGTACTTGGTCAATGACCTAAATTTACGCATTGACTAACCAGTGCCAAGATTATATTATCTTTTTTCCTAAATATGTAATACATATTCTTAGGCTAAAAAACTAAAATTAAAAGTCAATCAAATACAAAAGACATTGCCATAGGGAACTAAAAACAAAAAACATATAGTCATCCCTAAAAAGTAAAATATCTCCATTCAAAGAACTCATCAAAATGCAAGAGGCAAGCTCTTTTAACAAATGGATTTAAAGAAATACTAATGATGACTGAACCAAAAAGTCAGTAAATAAAGGCATGGATGTTTTAATGGGTATTAAAAGATTTATTTAATAAAGAAGAAAATTAAATACGAATCTGGTTGACGCGACGAAAATTTAAACATAATGATATGGAATAACTATAAATATTTTTATTTAAACAATACAACATATTAGGTATATTAAGATAAATTATAATGTGAATAAATACTGTAGCATAAAATTTATAAAAGAGGAAATTTTCTTACGAACTTAAACGATTATAATAAAAATATTTTTTTAAAGTTATATTTATAAATCTGTTTAAAATAAAAAAAAACAATGAGATAATGCTTACTTTAATTTGTTAAATGCAAAAATATAATATTTATTTTTAAAGACGTTTATAATAAGATTTTGTTTTTACTTATTTTTAAAGATGTGCCAGTTAATCAAGGACTCAAGGATTTTCCTATTATTTAGATAGGGATAAATAAAACTCTAAAGGTAAAAAGAATTTTAAAGAAATTTGCAATTTTGCAAATACCATATTATGGATCCCGTCTGAAACTTTTTTTTTATCTTGGGACAGTCCACGAGGGCTAAGGCTTAAGTACTAGGTAGGTAGGTAGGTAGGTTTAAAGTGAGTGGGTATAGCACCCTTCCACCGCGACCGATCGGTCTATTGTGGCTCACACCCTTTTATATTTCTGCCACCAGGTCCAGACTCCTAATAAATCTGATGATCCTGTTGGGAAAGAGATTTCTCACCTCCCCTGGCAACAAGGTGTAATTGCCGAGGATTGCGAATCTTAGTCATGCCATTGCTGGGCACGAACACAGTATGTGTTCTGCCGATTCATCCCCCTCCATGCACATGCGGCACTCAGCGTCTTCCGCTAGGCCGATCTTGTGCATGTGGTATTTTAATCTGCAGTGTCCCGTGTACAGTCCCACTAGAGTTTTAAGGTGTATCCTTGATTGCTCCAGTAGTTTGACAGTACATTGTTGGTTCGGTGGGCTTATGAAGGCCTTCGAGTGTCTGAGACCCGAAAGTCCATGCCAGTACCAAAGATTTTCTCTCTTTGTGTCCAAGCTGATATGAACTGCTTGGCCGTTCCATAAGATATACCGATGACGGGTTTCGGCCCGTGAATTTTGTTTCCGCCCTCCTTTTGGCAAGGAGGTCTGCGGATTCATTACCCTCTAAGCCGGCGTGTCCAGGTATCCACAGTAGTGTAACCTTATTGTTTTGGCCCAGTTTGGTCAGCGCATCCTTGCAATTCCAGACGGTTTTCGAATTGCACCGGCTGGATTCAAAAGTCTTAAGAGCTGCTTGACTATCGGAGAATAAGGGAAAACTCTGCCCTCGGCCTCTGTCCATATATTCCACCTCTAACACCGTCCTTGGTTTTGGAGCCATCGGTGTACCAACAGATGTCAGCCGATTCCTAAGTACTAACTACCGTGGGTGTTTGAAGTGTGGTAATGGGGACTTTATTCACACGAGATTTAAATATTTGGAGATTTGGGGGAGAAGGAAACACTTTCGTGGGCAGCAGAATTCACAGCCTGGACACTCTAGGGATGAAGGAACAAACAAAGTGGGAAGTTCGGGGCCTCTCTGGTTGGACTGTAAAAGAATGCATAAAAGTGGCACTACGTGTGGGTCTGTTGGGAGCTGCCAAAAGAGGAATTATACTGGCTAACTCTTCGGAGCAAAAGCCGTAAAAATACCTATAAAAGAGGTACAGGGTTATTGGTTATAAATGCACCCCCCATTTATCTATCTTAGGTAAAGAGATGGGTGAAAATGTTAAATACAAAAGTTGTAGTGTTGTTACTGAGGTTCTTTTATAACGTTACCAAATAACAATTGAACGTCGCCTTTTTAGGATATGACGCTAACTTGCGTTTTTTTTAAATGGAACACCTGTATATTATTAGCTAAAATGAAAGATCGTTTTATCCCGATTTTAAAAATTTATGCATAGTCGACATTTGGTTTGGCCGTTTTCGAAATATTTCTGTTTAAAAGCCGTTTTCAAAATATAATTTTAAAGATTTTATTTTAGTGAAATATAGTTTTATTATTTCTTGAAGATATCGAATAATTTATTTGATATAGCGAACGGATTTAATTGTTAACATGGTCATTCCTGTTTATTTAACTATACACCCTATATTAGAAAAGTTCTCTACACAGAAAACATATCACCTTTTTAACAACGTATCATACAGAAAATTAGCCTAAAAAAAAACTAATAATAAATGCCATTTTCCAAAATACGACGTCTATATCCCCGTTTTAGTTTTTCCAAAGCTGCGTATATGGAATCTTGGTTTTCGGTGTTTGAACGAAAAATATCTTGAATTAAAATATTCTGAATTTCTTGTATGCTTAAATTTCTATGTGAATTTACTTTCTCTTTTAGAGCACCCCACAAAAAAGTATCTAACGGCGTTAGGTCTGGGCTGTTAGGAGGCCACCTAATTGTTCCAAATTTGCCTATCCATAAGGGAAATGTGTTATTGAGCAAATATCTTACTCCAACAACGTTGTGAGGCGGTGCCCGTCCTGTTGCCAAATTATGTTATTGACATTTAGCTCTGGAAAATTTTGTGGTAGGGTAGTTAAAATATTTTCCAAAAGTTGTTGATACCGTTGACCTGTTAATGTATGTTGATAAAATACAGGACCTATTATCTTTCCTTGTAAGATGCCGGCCCAAACATGTAGAGTTTGCCGCCCAGAAAATCGGATTGGCCTTGCTTAATGGGGATTAGTAGAAGCCCAATAATGCGTGTTTCTTCTATTATATATCCCACTAGTAGAAAAACTCCTCATGCCTCATCGGGCCACAATATGTTATTAAAAAAAAACGGATTTTCCTTAATTCTTTGCATCATCTCCTGACAAAACCTTAGTCGTGCTAGTTTATTGTCTACTGATAAATACTGAACTTTTGTAAATTTAAAAGGATGAAAATGGTGCTTAAAGTCAAGTTTAATTCTCTACTAGCTTTTGGTATAAAATGTTCAGGGTATTCTAAAATAAAAATAATCTTATATAAAAATAGCACTGGGTTTTAATGTTTTTCTTTGTGTAATTTTATTTTTTAAAAGCTATCAATGAAATTTTATGAATTGCTTTTCTTCATTAATTATAAAAATATAATGTTATCTTGGAAATATAGGAGAATGTCTAATTCTATGTCATTATTTTCATTATTTCTTTGAGTTGTTCTCACTTTGTTCTTAAATGAATTTCTATTATTAACATTATTATATACCCTTTAAACGTGTTCATTGGGTAAAATTCTATCCGGATATAAAAGATGATATTCTCTACGTGCTTGTTTTCGATTGTAACCACAAGACTATGGATGTAATGTGTTTGTGTCAGTTAAGATTATTCTAAAAAGTAACACCCACAAGATTAAACGATTCTTTGTTCTGCGGAACTTAGCCGCATTAAACAAGACAAGATTTTTGGCGCCCCAATTTAAGATTACTTTAAGGTCTTGCGAAAGAGATATCTGTATTAACCTGTGCTTGTTTTTCAAATCAGAATTGCAGGGTGGCTTAAGAAATTGAATATTATAGTGGATGGTACTAGCGTTAGCAAACTTATTGATAGGATTGGTTGTAGAAGAGAGAAGATCGTTGATGTGAAGAAGAAACAGAGTTGGGGCCAGTACTGAGCCCTGGGGCACTCCAGCATTAATTGGATAGAAGCTGGAAGAGTAACCATCTATAATAACCGATACGTTGATTAGAAAGAAAACTGGAGAGCTAAGAACAAAGCTTCGATGGAAGACCATAAAAAGAAAGTGTGCTAAGAAGCCCATCATGCCATACCTGATCAAAAGCTTTAGATATGTTAAGAGCAACGATCTGAAATTCACCAAGAAACTAGCGTTGCCTTTGTCCTGTGTGACTTGACATGGTTTAAACTCGGTAGCGCTAGACGCGTGTTTTAGCACATGGATTACCGCCTAATTTTGCCCGGCCTATGGGTGTGTAACAATTATTATTTATTTATTTAAAATTCCATATATGTAAATACTTTGTTACAGATTTATACTGATTTATATAACACCGGGTAACATGTTTCGCATCCTTGCTACTTTCTCAAACACACTCGGGTAAGCAAACTTAGGAACTAATATTTGGAAATATAGTAAATCTAATTATTAGGTTATATACCTTTGGAAATTTCGGTGTATATAAAATTTTTATTGTTAAGGGTGGTTAAAATTGCCACTCTGTTGATATTAAAGTGCGTTCTATTTAAATATATAGAAAAGTGGAAAATTATTGGAATTTAACCGGCCGTTTAGAATGGTAGCTTTATTTTTAAGTTTATCAATTTTCAATATGTTGTAAGTTTTTAACTTTATCTTTTGTGTGAAATTTGAAAGTTTTCATTAAAAATATGGTTACACAAAAAAAAGGGTTT
>JAHBCN010027010.1:0-10271 GCA_019359885.1 Listronotus oregonensis | reverse complement strand
AAACTAATATTGAATTATCAGGATTTTTTTTGTTAAGTTTTTGAACAAGATCTAGTGAGTTGTTTAAGCTATTTTTTGGTTTAAAATTGGTTTTTTAATCTGACTTTTGCAAAAGGTACTCTTAATTTACAATAAAACTGTAATAGATATTTAAGTTTAAAGTCTGGAAAATGAACTTTTAAAGTATAAGTGAGATGTTTTTATGAGGACGAAGGAGCAGAATCTGCAATTTCGAAACGAATACTGTAAAGGTTTTTCGGACGAATAATGTACAGGGTGGCCCGTTTATCTTGGGACACTACCTTATCCTATAAAATATACATGATACAGAAAAAAGTTCCATATAAAAGTTTCTAAGTTTAATTTATATTTTAACAATATTTTACTTTTGTATATATAGGGTACTTCATTTTCCATGGACACGCATCAACTTTTTTAATTTAAACAAAACACCCTATATATTATTGCATCTTTTGATTTTACTTAAAATTCTGGACACATTTCATATATAACGTCCTATACTTAAGTCTTAGCGTTTTTGACATATTTTAAATTTTATATAAAAAATGACGTTTTCGGATCCTAAAATAATTATACATTTTTCGTATAAAGAAGCTTTTATTATTTATTTTTAATAGGATTTCTTATTGAAAAGAACCCACTTCAGGAGATTTTTATAATATTTTTGATGACTGTTTATACAGGACATTCAAAAAAGAAGATTAAAAATGTAATTGGGAAAACTGCCAAAAATCATTTTTTTAAATGGAAATCCCCCAATTTTATGCTTTTACCTTATTTAGAGTTAAAAATAAGGGTTAGTATGTGTAAAGTTGCTTATTTAAAAATTTTTTAGTTTTCAAAATGATTTTAATTCTTAATAAGATAAAAGTATAAAATTGGGGAATTTCCATTTAAAAAAAATAATTTTTGGCAGTTTTCTCAATTTCATTTTTAATCTTATTTTTGAATTCCTGTATAAAGAGTCATCTATTATTATAAAAACGGAAAATAAGTACCCAAGTTGGATTAAGTTTTTTTTAATAAAACTTAATTCTAATATTGGATTTGAATAGTTATAGTAATAAATTTAAATTAAATAATAATAAATAAATAAATATATATATATATATATATATATATATATATATATATATATATATATATATATATATATATATATATATATATATATATATATATATATATTATTCATTAAAATGTTTATATTTTTGCAGATGTTTCCATTAACCTACGGTGCATTTCAGAAAAATAATTTTGATTATACAGGGTGTCACTTGTAGTCATCTATCTTCCTCTTAAATTTTGTCAACATCGGTTTAGTAATTTTAAAGAAAAAAAATAATAAAAAAACTGCTTTGCACCATTGAATTTAAAAATGAATAAAATACCAATAGTGATTGATTAATAGAATTAAACACGAAACTTATTAATAAGTAATATCAGTTGCTTAGGTCATGTTTGGAATTTGACTGTACAAGTGTCCAAAATTTAGTGTCAAACTTTTATAATTTAAGCACTTTATTTTTCCTATTTTAAATATGAGCCCCTGTATATTTTTAGGTCAATAGATGCAGAATTAAAAAACAAACATTTTTCTAATTATAACCCTATCGAAATTCCTAACACATTAAAAGTTATTCGTTGAAAACTCATTTTTACATGTATTTTAATAGTTATAACATTAAATAAAAATGATAGGTGGCTATAAAAAACAATTTATTGGTATTGGTTATATACCGTTAATTATTGCCTAGAATTTGGTTAAAATTACATAAATGTTAGCCAAAAGTATTAAAGATTAAAAATTAGGTTTATTTAACATTTCAAGGTTTTCTTAATTTAATTTAATTTAATTAATAAATAATAATAATTTACTTGAATATTTATAATAAATTGTATTTCATAGCCACCCATCATTTTTATTCAATGTTATTACTATTAAAATACATGCAATGCATGCATGCAATTCAACGAATAACTTTTTATGTGTTACGAATATCAAAAGAGTTATAATTGGAAAAATGTTTGTTTTTTAAATCTGCATCTAACGACCTTAAAATATATAGGGGCTTATATTTAAAATAAGGAAAATAAAGTGCTTTCAAATTAAAAGAGTTTGACACTAAATTTTGGACACCCTGTACAGTTCGAATTAACTCCAAACATGACCTAAGCTACTGATATTACGTTTCTTAATAAGTTCCTTGTTTGATTTTACTAATCAAGCACTATTCGTATTTTTATTCATTTTCAAATTCAATGGTGCAAAACAGTTTTTTATATATTTTATTATTTTTTATCTGAAACTACTGAACCAATATTAACACAATTTTAGAGGAAGATAGATGACTACAAGAGGTACCTAAATATATTTAAAAAAACACACTGTTCCATTTAAAAAAATGCACCATCGTGCCGTCACACTTTTTTGTGAAACCCTGTAAAACCCAAAAAATTTTTTTATTTTTTCCAAAATATGGAAAAATTTTAAGAAATAATAAATTACCTAATAAGACGGGAGGGAGCTGCAGGACCTGTATATATATATATATATATATATATATATATATATATATATATATATATATATATATATATATATATATATATATATATATATATATATATATATATATATATATATATATATATATATATTTATATATATATTATATATATATATATATATATATATATATATTATATATATATATATATATATATATATATATATATATATATATATATATATATATATATATATATATATATATATATATATATAAAAAAACAGGGTTACCACCTCCCGTTTATTAAATTTATTATTTACTGTAAAATTTTCATATTTTGCAGAAGTTACCTTTAACCTACGGTGCATTTCTGGAAAATAATTTTGTTATTATATAGTTATGTTATATAGACGGCACATATTAAAAACTTTTACTGTTATAATTTAAAATATACATTCACAAACAAAACACGCTTATACTAAGAACTCTAAGAAGTCTTAAACTATATTAGTTTAGAATATAGTTATTTTTTGTCTCTTTTTACTTTTTGCCAATCGAACCAAAAAACCAAGAAAAATTCCAAAAAAATTTAAGTCACTATATATATATATATATATATATATATATATATATATATATATATATATATATATATATATATATATATATATAATAACTCTTCTCCTTCGCTGACTCCGTCCCCCACTACCGGTATTCTACTCTGCTTCGCTTGCCGTTTTTTGCATTTCGCACGGCTTTCAGAGACTTTTTTCACCAATTTTTCGCCCTCTAAGCGAAAAATTCAAAATATGGAGAGAAAGATTTTGATTTCTACTTTCATTTACCGTTTTCAGAATTAAAATATATTGGTTCGCCATAAAAAAAGGTAACCTCCAAAAACCCTCAATATTTTGACGAGCCCTAGATCCAAAAATATAAATCCGACAGAAACCATCTTTCGCGTAGTTAAACTACACATTATTACCTATCATTTTCCAAAAACTTGCTTATTATTCTTTTTTTACCGAATAAAAATATGATTTTTTAAAAAAAGATCAATTTTTGGAGGTTTTCTGAATTTTCTCGGCGAAATATGCCTGGAAAAAGTTCTATAAAAAACCATTTCATAGGTTTTTTAATTCTCCTTAAAAGTCCAATTGACAACATTGCTATATCTATAACAGTTTCTGAGTTATACTCAAAAAAATTTAAAATTACCCTTTGTGTAGGGTTTTAATTTTTTTAAAAATTACTGTAAACAAATTTGCTAGGAACAAACCCGGAGTTTCCATCTATTTACCATGTTCAAAAAGGTGGAATGGACTGTTTCCTAGAAAGTTTAAAGGTGTATGGAAGCCCAATGCTATGGCTCATTCAATCAAAAAATGTCCAGCCCAGTATGAAAATACCTGTCAGAGTTGACCCCGTCAATTCTGCGCAATAACAAAATTCCACGAAATAATTTAATGTGTTCCCTACTTACACACTGATAAATCCGTGTGTAGTTAGGCAATACATTATATTTTATGAGAGACGTAATGGTCTTAGGTTGTCTAAGGTTTTTGGTGCGGGGCGCGCGGCGCTATGAAAGTATATCCGGTGTCCGTCAACCTTCGTCGTCTCATCATTCATCATTTTCGTTGTGGTTTGTGCCCTTTGCGCCGATTGTTTTGCTTTGTGTGAGTATCTATATTTTGTGGTTGCAGACGTTTTTAGATTGATAAAAACCTTTTATTTTAGTGATTAGTGTTTATTAAATTGTGAGTATAATTTTGTGTTTATTGTTTGTTACTTATAATATCGTAACAAAATGATTAGAGGTTGTATGGTTTTGTTTGCAAATCCAAGGGTAACATACCCGGCATTTTTTACTTTGGAAGTATTTTATATATAATTAGGTGCTTCTTAGGGACGTAACGTCAGGTAACCAAAAATAATAATATATCAATTATAAATAATAGAATAATGAAAATTTTATAGGAAATGGCAGTGAAAAAAGTAAGGCAATCTTAACCATCTTTTAGATGATTTCCAATGTGTGTGTGTATTTCTGTGGATTATTAAAAAGAAATAAGGTTTACATTTAGGTACTTTTATTTCATTTAATAAATTACTACATTCTTTTAAAGGATCAAAATTATTAATTACTGGGCGGACCAGGCAAATTTTAATATATACAGGTCCCTCTAATTGAATGAAAGAAATAAATTTTATGCTAAAGTTCCTTTTTGCTTTTTCTGTATTTGTTTAAAAAAAATAGATTTTTGGTTTCTTAAACTTACATTATCAACTTTTAAGCTCGACATACTGTGACACATTATATTTAACGGATACTGTTACAATGGATACCTAGGTACCAAAGGTTAGTAAACATTTTTAACCACTGTTATTCTGTCTCATAAATGTTTGTTATTGGGTGAAAGTATATGCCTAAAAAGCAATTATAAAAATTTTCACTTTTTAATGTACAACCAGAATCTTAGGATTAGATTAAACTTATTTACACTATCTTGCCTTTCTTTTATCACAAAATTGGTAATAAGTACATGAAACTATCATACAATGTTTGAAATGTATTTTAAAAAATCGTGTTTTTATTTATTTACAAAGATTTTTGGTAAAAATACAAAACTCACAAAAATATCGACCATTTAAATAGAAGGCTTCTTTCCATATTATATCAGATGATATAAAATCCAATATTACACAATAATTTTAAATATTCTATGGTAGTATCGTTTAATAACCAACAATTTTGTGGAAAAAATAAAAAAACAGTGAATGCTTGAATTTCACATTTGATGATGTCAATTTTATAGATAGTAACAAAGAATTATGGAAGTCCGGCTCTGACCTACTATTCATTGCGCAAACTTCGCGGAGCCAATCCCCCTATTCCCGCTGCCCTGCACGCCTGGACAATTTTGTTCCTCAGTATTGGGCTTCCATACACCTTTAAACTTCCTTGGCTGTTTCCGGCAAAATTTGAGTGTACCTAGTATTAGATGCAAACAATTAAAGGTGTAAATAAAAATAATTAATTATTCATTATAAATACACAATAAATATCATGAGTAATGCATAAAAAAATTAGAATTAATTAAAGAATTTACCAGGAATCCTAAAATCTTACTGCTTCAATAATAAATTACAAAACAAATTGAGAAAAATATTTTTTCAGGTCCCGTCAAAACATTTACGTTTTCGGTCAGCTGAAAAAAGGATTAGAATGAAAATGACTTTTCCAGAGGATTAGATTTTATTTTTGCACTCCATTCATTCATCGGACGTTTTTTATACGTTTTTTATTGACATGATAATCGGTAAAAGCTTTGTCCAAATAAGTTGAAAATATGCTTTTAAAAAGGTGTGATTAAAAAATAACAAAATGACTTAATATTGTTTTAGAATCGGATTCCTTCTAATATGGAGGCATTGTACGCATTTTTTTTGGCAATAAAATAAAATATTTTTTTTTTAACCCCTAAATGCAAACCTATGTCGTGTATGGGCTCATTGAAAAGCTCGTAAAAAAGGGAATCTGACCATACCCTTTTTTTTTTAAACTTATGTGGTTACCAGAAAATGAGAAAAAACTCTCTTAAAAACAAAAAAGTTAGAAATACCTACTTAGTGCTATCATCGGGTGAATTAACGTTGCAAATAAACAAATAAAGTGGCATTCAGCATTGATGATGTACACTGCTCAACAATTGCTAAGAATCATCAGTACCTAGTTTCTAAAAGTTTACAAATTTTAAGAACAGACCAACCTGGGCAGGCAGCTCAACAAATTTTATTAATTATGTGTAAAACTGAAAACGTATTCTAGCATCAACATTCTTTGGAATTTATTTTTTCAGAAAAAAATACACATAAAATTAGTTATAATCCCAAGCAATTGTTGAGCAGTGTACTTCAAAAAGAGAAAAGGTTGTTAAAGTTTTTGTACCAAATTTAATGCCCTGAAAAGAATTTTTTTTTTAAAAATTGAAATCTGTTTAGTTTATTAATTGTGTACCTTCAAAGTGTTCTTTTTTAATTTGCCAAACAAAAATGGTATTGTCAGAGAGGCAGCGTATCGAAGTCTTGATATTGTTGGGATGTGAGGATAGAATGCGGAGTCAGTGAAGTGTGTACTTTATTTAATGCAAAATATCCGGAAAATCACATTTTCAGGCTACTGTGAGTAAGGTCTTACACAAATTTGAAAAACATGGTACAGTTAAGGACTTGCCCAGAAGTGGCCGGCCACATGTTTTAGACGAAAATCAAAAATTGGACATTGCCGTATCTCTGCAGGAAGATCCACATTTGTCAACGGTTTCATTAGCCCAAAACAATCCTGCGTCTAGACTTACGATTGGGAGGTTTTTGAAAACAGAAAATACCACCCATATAAGGTATATCTTGTCTCAAGAGCTCTGGAAGATGACTATGACAGGCGTTTGCAATTTTGTGAGGAAATAATGAGGCTATGTGACGAGAATAATGGGTTTCCACCGAACATACCCTTTTCGGACGAAGCTTACTTTTTATTTAAATGGAGTAGTCAACAGGCACAATTATCCATTCTGGAGTCAGGAAAACCCACACTGGATATGCGAAGCTCATACGCAGCGTCCTCAGAAAGTAAATGTATGGGCAGGTATCATCAACAACAGAATATTAGGGCCATACTTTTTTGAGGAAAACCTTACAGCTGCACGCTACTTAGACTTTTAATGCTTTAAATTAGTGCCTGCTTTAGCTGTTGTTTTCTAATAAAGCAGATCCAGATATCCCCACTGAAACACTTTGGTTCCAACAGGACGGCGCTCCCTTACATTTTGGTATTGACGTCAGAGAATATCTCGATGAACTATTTGCAGGACGCTGGATTGGACGACGTGGTACAATTGAATAGCCGCCACGATCCCCAGACTTAACGCCATTAGATTTTTTTTTTTTGGGATATCTGAAAGACAAGGTTTATCAAAATAGGCCGGCTAATATTGAAGATCTAAAAAACAGAATTTGATTGGAATCACATAACATACCGGCTGAGGCCATTCGGAATTCGGTAGACGGGTTTTACCATCGCCTAGGAGCCTGCCAAGTAGAGGGTGGAGAGCATTTTCAGCATCTGTTACGTTAATTCACCCGTAGATAGCACTAAGTAGGTATTTCTAACTTTTTTGTTTTTAAAAGAGTTTTTTCTCATTTCCTGGTAACCACATAAGTTAAAAAAAAAAGAAAGGGTTACTGGTTAAAAAGATATTAATTTTATTCCGGACTTTTGCGCATCCCTGTATTATTAATAGAGTAGGCGCATGTCAGAAAACTAGGATAAATCGATTTTAGATAAACGTTTTCTAAAAAATTGTCATTTTGTTTTAACACATTATTCAATGTTTAATTTTAATTCTCATGGATTATTCAGTTAAACAACAAGTTTTTTTGATTGTCTTGTCAGTGCATTACATGTTAGATTTTTAATTATTTTTTTAACTTGGAACTAATGTTTGTAGACTAAGCTTTTTCATCCATTTGAAAAACTGAATCATTTTTATTTTCTGATTTTAAAACGTAACCAAGTTAAGCGTAAGGTATTCACTGGGCGATTTTTATTTTTGCTAAATTAAGTAACATCAAAATATTAAATATTAGCTGCTTTAACTGGATAAATGTTTATTTAAAGACTGTACCAATTAATAGACATAATTAAAAAACCTACTAAAATTATCGCGGATACCCTGAAAAAAAACAAATGAGGGTTAAAAGTAAACATTGTGACAGTTTGGTGACAATAATTTTTTTTCTTGAATAATTATTCTTTGCTTATTAAGTTTATTTGATTTCAAATGCCTCCTCCAAGACAGTTATCGTTAGCCGAGAAGGCCGAATTAGTTTTAATAGGTAAATGAAGATAACTATACATCAGTGCGTGAAGCAGTAAATATTTTCAATGTAAGACATCTAGAGAAACAAGTTCATTATTTAACTCAACTGTAAGCAGAAATTTGGTTAATTTCAAACAGACAGGGTCTTTAGAGTGTTAGAATTGTCATCTACTGTTAGTGAATTTTACGATCGGATAGTTGGATGCATTGAACGAGATGGTGGACATACGCGTCGATAATTTTTTTGCAAACAATTTTATTTTTTTATGTGTTGTAAATATTTTCCGTCTTATGTAAATTAATTTTTGATTGCTAGGTTATAGCATCGGCACTAACCAAACCATTGCTTTATTGCTTTTGAGATTTGGGTGCATTTAGTGCAATAATAACAATGTTACCTTTAACCCTTATTTGTTCTTTTTTCATGGGTGTCCGCGATTATTTTAGTAGTATTTTAGCAATTATTTTTGTAGCATTTCCATGTATGAATTCCTGTTGCACGTTTTCTCAAAGAAAACGGTCCTATTATTCCAAAATATAGCGTGAAATTTCGTATTTTGGAATAATAGGAGTGGCTTAACATGAAATTTGAAATCGATTGATTGGCCGGTACGGTCCAGTTATGTGGCCTGGAAGGAGTCCTGACCTCACGATTTCAGACGCGTACCTTTGAAGCCATTTAAAGCAATTAACTTTTCAGCAACCAATTGAAAATAATGTTGATATTTTAAAACAGAGAATTTTACAGTCAGTACAAATGATTTCGCTCGAGGAGGTGAGAAAAAGTTATGATCACATTAGATGGCAATTTAAAAATGCGTCGAACACGGGGAAGGCGTATTTGAATACATAATATTTTTTTTGTTGTTCAATGTTTTTGTTTAATACGTTTCTTATGTAAGCACTGAATAGGATTTAAAACCTTTTTTTATTTGTCATTGTACTTTAAAACGATAAATAAAGTTAGTTTATTCTTGATGGTATTTTATGTTTTTTTTTTAATTTTTTTTTTGGTACCCTAAATAAAAAAATCAAAAATTTTTCTCGTAAACTACAATTTTTTAAGATACAGAACTTTTTATCAAGAATGACTTTTTGTCGAAAAACGAAATTTTTGGTCCATTTGTTCTATTGGGAGGTTTATCCCTTGACATACTGTTATTATATATATATATATATATATATATATATATATATATATATATATATATATATATATATATATATATATATATATATATATATATATATATATATATATATATATATATATATATATATATATATATATATATATATATATATATATATATATATATATATATATATATAAGGGCGCCCCGAATGAGACCCCTTTTAATTTCTTTTAAATATTTTTCCCCAAATTGGGGGGGAAAAAAATTTTATACAAAAATTTTTTTGGTTTTTGCGCCCAACTTTAAACAACGTTATGTATAAGGGGTATCAAAAGCTCGTACAAGGAGAAAATTATTTTTTTAAATGACTCTTTATATTTTTTGTTGCATTTTTGTTTTCTGTATGAAATTTAGATATTTTTTATATGGCACATCATATCCCTATATTCAATTGTTTACGAGATATTTGCATTTAAATAAAATTTAGAAGGGAAAAATCCGCTCATCTTTTAATTTTTGTTTTACGTTTCTATGGTTTCAGCGGTTTTTTGAGAGTTGCATAATAACCATATAGGGTTTTAGAGATTAATAAAAAAGTCAAAATGACAGTTTTATTAATCTGCAAAAAAATTTATTCAACCGTTTTTTTTTGTTTAAGGTTTTACCTATTTTTACTCAATTTGATATCTAATTACTTATTAATTATTACTAGATGTTTT
>JAHBCN010027009.1:0-10355 GCA_019359885.1 Listronotus oregonensis | reverse complement strand
CTACAACCCGAAAATTCTGCAAACAATATACTCAGGACCCTATAACACAAAAAGGGCTAAAAACATTATTTACATTTTTTTTTAAGTCTTGACAAAGTCATCGTTAATTTTTTGGAATTTGTCTGTTAGCATTAAAATGTATCTTACACGCTAAAATTTTTGCGCTATCATTTATTATGATTTTAAAAGTGGTCTGTGCCCAAAGCAGTGCACTGAAAGACTTCGGGCTGCTTTTGGTGATGAAGCCCGAGTTCGAAAATTTTTTTAGAACTGGTTCAACAAATTTTGTATTGGAATGACTCAATTAAAAGATCTTGCACCATCATCTTAAAGTTAGAAAAGTTTGTTGTCGTTGGGTTCCCAAAATTTTAACCGAAGCTCAAAACCACATCGCGTCAAGTGGTGTATAGAAATTCTAATAAAATACGACAATGGTAGATCAAATGCTGTCTACAACTTCATCACTGATGACGAAACATGTATTTATGCCTTTGAGCCTGAATCAAAACGCCATCGCCAGTCAGTTCAATATATGTTTCCAACTGACCCCAATCCAGTTAAAGTTATACAGTCCAGCAGTGGTGAGAAAAAGATGAATGTGTTTTTTTTTTGGAAAAGAAGGCCAATTAAAACGATTTTATTGGAAGATCACCTGACAGTTAATGCTTTTTGGTACACTACAGTTTATTTGCCTTGAGTGCTGGAAAAAGTTCGATTAGTGCGTCCAAGCAACATAGTTTTGCACCCACAACAATGCTTAGTCAAATACTGCGCTGCAAACAAATCGATTTTTGGGGCAGTAGAAGATAAAAGTATTGGAACATCCACCTTACAGCCCCAACCTCTCACCTTGTGACTTCTTTTTGTTCCCAAAACTTAAAGATAAAATGCGTGGTTAGCGTTTTTCAATTCAGCTGTTTCTGCGTTTGAAAACCTTGTTTCGGAAGTGACCTTGGAACAATGGCATTCATGTTTTACTGATTGGTTTAATCCAATGAATAAATTTGTCGAGTTAAAAAGAGAATATTTTGTAATACAATAAAGCATTTTTTTACGAATTAGTTGTATTTCTTATAGTTTGCAGAAATTTTCGGTCCGACCTAAGTATAAGACTAAAAGATATAATACTTTTTGTAGGTTGAAAAATCCACAAAATAAAAATCTTAACATGTCAACGTTATTTATCTACTCCAGAATCGAAGAAGAGAGTTTGGAAAATACTGAAAACAGGGAAGACACGGCTCAAATCGAAGTTGATGCCAAAGAATCAGATAGTTTCGTTGGTAAATATATCATTTTAGGTATTGTAGAAATTACATACTTACTCAAATAATTATCTAACAGTTTATTTAAAATAAAAGCACCAATATTTTGACTGTGAGGACCTTAAATTAATTGCTTTGTCTCTCTGACACATTCTAAATCCTACAAAATGTGATTACATTAAGTTTTTGTTTGCTAATGTAACATTTTTTTCTACTACCTTCTTAGAAAATACCCATAAATAAGGGTAGAAAACAGCACTTTACCTCCTTTAGGGAGGTAAAATTTTTACCTCTTGTTCCAGCCGAGTATGCCAATTAATATTTGATGATTTTTTTACTCTTTCTCATATATTGGGGGGCCACCATCGAAAAGTCTGATATCGTTTACAAATATATGTGGGCTTAACTCTAACATGAACTCTGTTCACCATTATCTTCAATCCTCCAAACCCCACATACTATTTCTTACCGAAACCCAAATAAGTCCCAAAACAGCAACCAACCACCTACTTTTCCCAGGTTATGAACTCATTTCATCTTTTCGACCCCATGGCGGCGTTTGTGCTTACGTTCGCAACGACCTGGCTTGTGTTTCTAACCTCGAATCGGGTAGGCCTGATATTCTTTGGCTTAAACTTACTTTCAGATCTTCTATTAAATTTATCTGCTGTATATACCGGTCCCCGTCTGACAATTCCTACACCGAGTTCTTTGATTTCTTTCAATAAAGATCGACAATATTATTTCCCAGTTTCCATTGGCCGAAGTAATCGTCCTCGGGGATTTTAATGTTCATAATAAGGATTGGCTAGGCTCCAAAAAAACTGATACAGAAGGCAGAGCAGCAGAAAATTTCGCAATCAGCAACTCGCTCACCAATTTAATTATGGAACCTACCTACTTTCCTAGGGTTCCCACCCATAATTCTAACCCCTAGATCTCTTTCTTACTTCCACCCCCGAACTCTATCAAGCATCAGTAACTGCTCCCCTTGGTCGCTCTGACCATGGTTTGGTCACCGTATCATACTCCACTCATTTTGAGGCAACTGAAAGCATGCCGCCACGAACCATCTGGCACTACAATTCGGCCGACTGGGATGGTCTAAGAGATTTCTTTGCCAGCTACCCTTGGAATCCTACCTGCTTTCTACTCACGATCCTTCAGAAATATGTAAACAAATTACCGAAACAATTCAACTAGGCATTGAGACCTATATTCCCCACACTAAAAAGAACCCCATAACTTCAAATCACAAACCGTGGTTTTCTAAATCCTGTGACAAAGCCAGACTTGTAAAACTTCAGGCCCACAAAAGTTTCTTCAAAAACCCCAGTCCCGAAAATCGACAGGCTAGCATCGAAGCAAGAAATCAATATAATCAGACCATCTCAGATGCAAAAGACCGTTTTAACAATCGAATAAAAGATAAAGTTCTCTTGCTCAAATGGCAGTAAAGCTTTTTGGGCCTTTTTCCAAAAATATTAGTCAGAACTTTGCCCAAAATTTTTTTCCACCCCTAATCTCTGAAGATGGAATTGTCTCTACCTCCAAAGGAAAAGGAACTATTTGCCAAACAATTTTCGCCAATTCTACGCTTGATCCTCCTATTAATCTTCCTCTTCCAACAGTTGTCCCTGTTTCTCATAAAATGTCCGATAATTTTTAAAGTCAAACAGATCAAGCGTATTCTTTCTTCTTACAAAAAATCGTCTGGGGTGGATGGCATACCACCAATCGTCTTAAAAAATGTGCTCCCGAGCTTGCACCCATCTTAACTCGCCCTTTCGAATCTTTACGACACGGGCATTTTCCCGAAAGTTGAAAGCTGCACGTGTGCAACCTGTCCCCAAAAAAGCAATCCAAAAGTCTCCCTTTCAACTATAGACCTATATCTCTTCTTTCAGTTGTTTGCAAGGTAATGGAAAAATTCATTAATTCCCAAATCTTAAAGTATCTGGAAAAACATAAGATCTTACATGATAGACAATATGGATTCCGTCACAGTAGATCCACAGCCGATCTTCTTTCCTTTGTCTCACACAACTGGAACAAGTCCCTTGAGTTTCTTGGTGAATCCCAGACCGTTGCTCTTGACATATCCAAAGCTTTCGATCAGGTCTGGCATGATGGGCTTCTTAACAAACTTCCTTCTTACGGTCTTCCACCTAAGCTTTGCTCTTGGCTTTCCAGTTTCCTTTCTAATCGACGTATATCAGTTAGTGTATATGGTCATTCCTCCAGCTTCTACCAAATTAATGCTGGGGTGCCCCAGGGCTCAGTGCTGGCACCCACGCTGTTTCTTCTACACATTAACGATCTTCTCTCTTCCACAATCAATCCCGTTCATAGTTTTGCTGACGATAGTACCCTCCACTCTAGTATTCAATTTCTTAAGCCACCGTGTAATTCTGATTTTGAAAACAAGCGCAGGTCAATGCAGGTATCTCTTTCACAAGACCTCAAACTTATCTTGGATTGGGGCGCCAAAAATCGTGTTCAGTTTAATGCCGCTGTCGCGAAAAAAGTCTGCGAATGCTCATCCCTTACATATGAGCGGCCAAGTTCTGCAGAACAAAGAGTCGTTTAATCTAGTCGGCGTTACTTTTGAGAATAACCTCAACTGGCACAAACACATTTCATCCATAGCTTCGGCAGCTCTCAAAAAAGATTGGATTCCTCTTTCGAGCCAGAAAATATTTCTCTTCCAATCTGTACACTCTGTATGTATCCCAAATCAGACCCCTTTGGAATATTGTTCTCATGTCTGGGGAATGGCGTCCTCAACACTTAGCATTTGACCATTCAAAAGAGCTGTCGTCTTATTTGATCCAACGCTACAGAAGGCTCCTCTTCTTGCCCATCGTCGAGCTGGGGGATCTGTCCTCTTCTATAGGTATTTTCACGGCTTCTGCTCAGGAATGGCCAGATATTCCTTCGCAGCTCCCAACAGAGCAACACGTAGTCAACTTTATGCATCCTTTTACAGTTCAGTTAGAGGCCCGAACTTCCCGCTTTCTTCGTTCCTTTATTCTAGAGTGTCAAGACTGAACCTGCTGCCCGCAGAAGTTTTCCTTCTCCTCCCAAACTCCAAAATTTAAGTCCGTGTGAACAAACTCCCTCCCCACTGAAGACACCCACGGTACGTTAGTACTTAGGCATCAGCCTTCGTGGACTGTCCCAAGATAAAAAAATCTTTCACGAGATTTAATTGGCAAAAGATTTAACGAAATTAACTTAGAAAATTCTAAAATGTCTTGCGGAATGCAATCCATTTTTTTTTAAATAAGTTTTAAATTTGTGTATTCTTTCAAATAAAAAATAATTTTGACAATTTGTTTAAAAACGTCAATAATTAGGTTGTAAACGAGTTCCTTGGCAACGCCAGCCTCTTTGATGCTTAAGACATTTTAAATCTTAGGTTATATATTGACAAGTTTTTAATACAAGGGTTTATCCAAACAATCAAAACTACAATTTAATAATAAAACACAAAATATAAAGATAATTTTTAAAAATTTGAATGAAAAGTAGTAAAAAAATTATATACATTCCTCTAGAGTAAAGTGCATTTCCTGCCTTGGATTTTAATGCCCTCCACTTCGCGTTGTGCATCAAATTATCCACGGGAGAAAGAGAGGCACTTTCCTCCCTTTTTATTTAAATAACTATCATTTTGCATACCCAGTGCTTCAAAGCCAAAATATTGTTTACAGAATTCAATAAAAGTTAAAAACTGTAGAAAATTTTTATTCACAAATATACATACGAAGCAAACTTTGTTAATTTAAGTGTAAAAAATTTAATTTACTGTAAAAAATCCAAAGAAATGATCAAAAACACCACAAAGCTGAAAGTAAATTACTTTATGCTAATTTTTATGTATTTTTTGTGCATTTACATAAAATTTCTTTGCATAAACTACTAAAGCCATAATTATCAAAATTTCAAAATAAACTTAAACTACTTTTTTAAATTTTAACGTTTTTGATTGTTTTTTATTTTAGCAACTGCGGGTACACCCATCTGCGTTAAACGAAAAATGTTCTTCTTAATGGTGTATGGGGTAATACCAGACGAACCTTCTACCATTCTTAAAATAACCCAGGAATCAACAACGCAAGATGTTCTACTTCTTTGTTTACAGAAAGCCAATATACCCATCGAGAAGGTCAATGATTATATTTTGGTGGAGGAAGTAGCAAGAGGTATACATAATGAATTAATTTTCACACACCTTTGTCGAACACACTTATCGATTATGAAAAAACCTCCTAATATAACTGTTTTGTTTCCTCGCAATTTTCAGCTGCTTGTCATAAGCATAAATCAGTTTTTCTTTCTTAAACTTACCCAAAGCTCTTCTCGAAATATGAAAAATTATAACAATAACTGGAAAAATGCCATTTAAACGAAACCTATTTTTTTTTTTAATCCAATTCAAAACGGAAAGTAACATAAAGTTACAAGTTGCTTTAAGACGTGGTACGCAGTTTGTCACCAATTCTTTTAACAATCTATAGGACGTTATTTGTGTGAATTTATAACATGAGTTTGTTTGTTAGGTTGGGAGAAGAAAGATCACAATCTGCCAGCAACACAAAGAATTCTCGACTTACAAGAACGACCTTTACAAGCCCAAAGTCAGTGGAAAGGGGAAGGAAAGTTTATACTTAAAAGGATGGGAAATGATCCCAGCAGTAGGGCATGGTAAGTTTATGACATTAAAACATGGCAAATAGTGTCATGAAGCAAAGAAAAAAAAATGTGTGTCATAAATTCTCATTTCGTTTCTTTTTTCACCCATTGCTTGTTTACCCATTTTCGTGATGGACCTTTATAGTGTCACAACTCAAAAAAAGTTGTTTTATATTTTTAATACGCTATTTTGTAGAGCTGCAAGAACCTTTAAAAATTGCTTAAAAACTTATTGTGATCATTTTAGTGGCTTTTGAATTAAAACACAGCAAAGTTTAGAACTATTTCGAAAAACCATTTTCTGGATACTTTGCTTTCTTGCGTTAGCAGACGTGCGAAATATATTATCACGACATTAGGTTAAAAATAAGTTACAATATATACCTATCGACTAATATTTTTGCCTTTACCTTCTTTACTATTTCAGGCTAACATCGATCCGAAGTGTGGCCAATAGAGCTAGAGAAGCCAGGAAATCAGAGAGTGCTCCAAGTAATGCTTGGGAGGAAAACGACACGTTTTTAGTGTGCATTTACAATGTTTCACCCGAAATTCCTTACGCCATCCTTAAGGTATGAATGTTTTTACACTAATTAAATACCATCAAAGCCAATTATAATTTTTACTATAGACGCACGAAACAATGCTAAATAGGTTTGGAAGCTCGCTTACTCAAGCGGGCATCTATCTAGAGAAAATACGTTCACACGCTGCTCTATAAACGAACACTGTTGCCAAAGCTATAACAATGGTAACAGTAATTAGAAATTATTTCCGTGGAAAATAGGCCAAATTCGTTGTAATATTAATAATTTTTTTTTGTTGCTGTATAATAATATAATTTTAATCATAAATATTTTTACTTGGAAGAATTAAAATTTGATTAAAAAATATATTTATAGTTTATGGGATACACAATGTTAAATATGATTAAAAATTTTTCAAGTTATATTTTTTATTTTATGACATCCACACCACACAACATGAAATGCTGGAAATAGAGGGTGTTACAGAATGTTCTAAAGAAAATTTAGGGGCAGATTCTACATCTTAAAATATGAAAAAAAGTTCATATAAACAGGGTCCGAAAATGTTTTGTTTTTATGATACGGGGTGTTTAAAATTTTTCGCCTTTTATAATTTATTTCACATTTCTCGAAGACCCGTGGAGATATTGAGATAAGTTTTGCTATACGCAAATGTGTCATTATAGGTCACATTTACATGTACAAAATTATGTTCTAAGGGACTTAGGTTACTTTTTAGCGAAGAAAACTGTACACCACTGGTTTTTCCAAAAATTAGTATTGCTTTCTTAGAGCAGTTTAATTCTGCTTAAAAAGTACCTTCTGGACTTTGTCATCCTGACTCAGCTGTTTTTGCCAGAGACCTCAAATATTTCGAAGGGGCAGAAAAAATATTCAAATGCGATTTACAGCATGCGTTAAAGCAGAGGAAAGCCATTTCCAGCATTTGATTTAAAGTTAAAATCGAATACATTGTTCCTAAACAATTAGTGCAAATAAAATAATAAAATTTTAAATAATTCGGAAAACAGCTAAGTGTACTTTTATTTTTATTTCGAAAACGGTGAGTCAGAACGAAAAAGTCCAGGAAGTACTTTTTAAGCATAATTAAACTGACTTTAAGAGAGCAATGCTAATTTTTGCGAAAATCAGTAACGTTTTTTCGCTAAAAATAAGGATTTACCGGCACGAACGCCACTGATGAAAGTGCCTTAGAAAACAAGTTGGTACATGTAATTTTGACCTATATTTAAACATTTGCGTGTACAAAAACTCATCTTTATATCTCCACGGGTTTTCGAGAAATATGAAATAAACTATTACCCCATATCATAAAAACGAAGCATTTCCGGACCCATGTTTATATGACCTTTTTTTTCATATTTTTGGATATACAATCTGCCTCTTAATTTTCCTTACAACATTCTGTAACACCCTGTATACAATACAAATTAATATTCATTTATTATTGAGAAATCGAACGATTCGATTTCTTTTTCTACAATTTAACAACACATTAATAACAAGCTTTGTAAAGTTAAATAACTTTTATTCTTATTTGATGTCTTGCATATCTTTTCATTCCGCTCAAGTAAGCGGGCGTCCAAACCTATTACCAAAAATGTAACATTGTTTGGTGCGTCTATAGTGAAATGTATATTTGTGTTTGATAACGTTAAAAATTGCACAATTCGTACACAAACATTAAATTTATAATTTTTTTCTAGGTACCTTTAAACGCATGTGCCCAAGATGTCCTAGCTCAAGCTTTACTCAAAGCGCGTAGACTCGAAGATCCGATGAATTTCGTTATAGTCGAGGAGCTAGAATGGGGCGGTGCAGCGCATAACATACAACAGCGCGCTCTAGCGGACTACGAAAATGTGTACAGCGCCCAGTCTTCATGGCAAACAATTGGTCGTTTTATTTTACAAGTAAATATTTTTTTATTTTTCATTCTTTTTATTTAACTCCTAATTAGAAAAGAACGCAATTAAAAATATTAATCGCCAAATCCGAGCATTTTTCAAAAAAATAACATGTTTTTAGTTAATTTATTTTTTTTTTAAGTTGGAGACACACTGTGTGTTTTAATTGCTTTTTAAGAAGGACATTTACAAATATTTTTCGCCTAAGTTTAAAAACATTTCCTTACATAAATTATTATTTTTGATAACAAATTTTAATAAAGACGAGATGTATATCATAATTAAGCAAATTGTAAAAAGTGTCAAATAATGCTTTTTTTTAGGAAAGAGCTAATGCAACACCAACATCGCTTAGAAAACACAAAATAACATCGAGTCTCAGGTTGGCAACGTTGGATAGAATTAGCAGAGGCTTAAATGTTGCTAGAAATGTAGCTAGCAACAGCATTAAGGTACCTGTACAGGTAAGGCAATCAACTTTAAGATGATTAATGTTTCCAATAAAGTCTATTTTACACTCCAAAAGCATTATTTATATCAAAAAGAATTTTAATACTTCCTTTTGTCTATATTTTAAAAACAGTATCTTTAATATACAAAAAATATTGGTTTATTTATACTAAGAATTCTTCGCATAATAGTAAACACAATTCTCAACTTTATTTTTCAAATTCTTGTTCCACTTTAATCAAAAATCTATAATTTATAATTCAACAAAAACTCTTTGATCATTTACGTGCTAGTATCAAAAATATAAGTAGTTTTCATAAATTCAAATTGTTTTTTCCCTTATATTCTCATATAATTTATTACATGCTATTTTGGCAACATGAAAAAAAAAATAGAACGAACCACAAAACTTATGGAACAACCAAGTTTAACTTATGATCAATAAATTATTTATCGAATAAATCGGTAGATGGCTCTCAACCTTTAAAATCACCATCAATACTAACCCTAATGCATGTAAAACGTTAACTGAAAATCAATGTTTCCTTTCACGGGCCCTGTGTAGGTGGCGCTGAGCGATCCGACGACATCCAAGCAATCCACCAAGCCCCTACCGGCGAGGAGCAAACTTTACTCGGAAAAAGAACTCACCTTGACCGCTGCCAGTCCGAAGAAATCAAGAGAGGTTCACTCGGAAGGAGAAACTCTATCCGACGAGGACCTTCAGAAGGAAAGCGAGATATTGACGGCAGTTTCGAGGTTCAAAAAAGTATCTATGAGAAAGTTTAAAGAGTGGAAGTCCTGACTAAGCGAGTAGGGTTTATTTTTAGGCTTAAATAATTGAAATTTTATTGGGAGTGTCAAGTCCTTTAGGTCTGTTTTACGCATACGGGAATTTTAGTGGTATTTATGGCAAAAATTATCACTTGTAGACCACACGGGTTTAAATTATTTCTGGAAAATGTTTCTATATTCTACCAAAGACAATTATAGTTTTTACTATAAAGGCGCCTAAAACAATGCTAAATTTAATAATTTTGGACCCCTGCTTACTCGAGCGGAGTTGTTATTTCTGCATTGTGTTTTCTCTGTAGTAGTAATAATTAATAGGACAATAAAATGTGTTGTTGCTGACGCTTTGCAGGTGCGTTTATTAAAATGTCTGGAAATATTTGTCAACAGTATAAATTACAATAATTTACTAGATTACATCCACTTAACTGGCCTTTAACAAATTGTTTATTTCGTTTATAACATTTTTTCGTCAAATTCAGACACATCATGATTATTTTAGATAGACAGTCATACAAACACACACACATACAGACAGGTCCATTGTAGTAGAAACATAGGAAACACTTAGGCGAATTGACTTACAGCTAGCGAAACAAAACTCGCAAAAACCATGCAATAAAAGTGGAATGTTTTTGAAGATACAACAACAAATTGTACCGGCAATTAATTACGCCAAATTTAAAACCCCCCCT
>JAHBCN010027008.1:0-10329 GCA_019359885.1 Listronotus oregonensis | reverse complement strand
TGGCCCTTTTATCAAAAAAATTTTTCCCCCGATAGTTATACCATTAGTAGTTTCTGAGTTCCATACCTCTCTTAGGGGAAACCCCCCGGTACATTCATGGTAAAAAAATATTTTTTAAAAAAAATCCTATCGTTATTTGCTTTTTTCATCTTTCAAAAAAATGCCTTCTTCGCTCCATTTCCTTCCTGCACTCTTGTTTTTTTTGCAATTTATACGAATAATATTTTTTTTTTTTTAAAAGTCAATCCCGTTGTATGATGTTTTTTTACCTCTTGCTCAAAAACCCCTGACTAACCATTTTGTTTTCCTCCACCCCGGTAGTATTAAGACTCTATCTTTTTTTCTTCGGTCTATTCTCGATATCCTGATTAAACATTTAAAATTTTTTTTTTACGGTATCTTTGGACTCGAACTTACTGACAATACGTTTAATATTGAAATGGACTTGGGGGGAAAAAAAACAAAACATTTCAATTTTTTAAAACTGTTTCCCATAATGCCACTTAATTATGGATTCTTCTTCTTTTGAATATTTATATTTTCTTTCAAATAACGCTTTCGTTTTTGCCTTTTTCCCTTTTGTCAAGGACAATATACTGGTCTCTGTTTTTTTTACCTGAACCAAAAATTTTACATTTAATTGAAAAATTCAATTTCCCCTTAAAAAAATTTTTTGAAACTTGGCATAAGGTCTTGTCAGATTGGCCTCTTCAAAAAGTTGTCTTATTTTTTTTCTGTAAAAATACGGGGAGCCAATAATTGCCCCCCCTTTAAAAATTTACATGGGATTTTATGTTCTGCGGGGCGCCCGGGCCCCGGTATATGAAAGGGAAATTTTAAAGTTAGGAACCCCAAAAAATTGTGAAAAAAATTGTCCAGGCGTGCAGGGCAGGGGGAAAGGGGGTTTTTCCCCGCGGAATTTGGGCAATAAATAGTAGGTCGGGCCCCGGATTTCCAAATTTTTGTTACTATCTAAAATTTACATCATAAAAAAGAAATTCCCCAAATTTACTGTTTTTTTTTTTTTTTCACAAAAATTTTTGGTTATTAAAGGTTACTATAGAATATTTAAAATTTTGTGATTTTGATTTTATATCATCTGATAAAAATATGGAAAGAATGGGGTTAACTCACGGGCTTTTTAAATGGTCGATTTTTGGGGAATTTTTTTTTTTTTTACCAAAAAACTTTGAAATAAAAAAAAACACAATTTTTTAAAATAAATTTCAAACATTTTTATAGTATTATGACTTATTAACAATTTTGTGATAAAAAAAGGGCAAGATTTAAATGAGTTTAATCATTCCAAGTTCTGGTTGTACATTAAAAATGAAAATTTTTATAACTGTTTTTTAGGCATAAAACTTTTCACTAATAACAAACATTCATGAGACAGAATAACAGTGGTTAAAAATGTTTAGTAACCTTTGGTACCTGAGTATCCATTGTAATAATTGTAAATATTATGTGTGTACAGTATGTCGAGCTTAAAAAGTTGATAATGCAAGATTAAGAAACCAAAATCTATTTTTTTAAACAAATGGTATTGTCTCAAAGTTGCCTCCTCTCCGATTTTGATAAAATTTTTGGTATACAGGGTTTTGGGGCGCCGATTACAAATCTGAAAAATTTTTGCAACGTTTTGTTTGAGATCTTCATCATAAAGTTGAAAATTAAACTAACCTCATTTTCACTATATTCTCCTTCTTTTGTAACAATTTTGATTTTTACACTAAAGTGGCACACGATTTATAAACCCCTTTTTAAAAAAACCTTTGTATTTTTATTTATTTTACATCTTTTTTCCATTAAATTGCGAACTTTTAAGTTCAAAGGCAGCCCATATTTGCTTAAAATAAAAGTGTAAAAAGGTGTAAAATAAACATAAAAAAGTTTTTAAAAGGTGATTGTGAAATATTGTGTGCCAATTTAGTGAAAAAATCAAGAATTTTGTGCAAAAAGAAGGAGAAATAGTGTAAATAAGGTTAGTTTGATTTTCGATTTTGATGATGAATATCTCGAAAACGAAACATTGCCGAATTTTTTTTTAGATTTGTAATCAGCGCCCCAAAACCCTACCAAAATTGTATTTCCCTTTCATTCAATTAGAGGGACCTGTATATATTAAAATTTGCCTGGTCTGCCCAGTAATCAATAATTTTGATCCTTTAAAAGAGTGTACTAAATTATTAAATGAAATAAAAGTACCTAAATGTAAACCTTATTTCTTTTTAAAAATCCACAGAAATACACAAACATTGTGGAAATCATCTAAAAGATAGTTAAGATTGCCTTACTTTTCTCACTAATATTTCCTATGAAATTTTCATTTTCTTATTATAATTGATATATTATTATTTATTCGGTTACCTAACGTTACGTCTTATAAGAAGCACCTAATTTAAATATAAGAAATACTTACCTAAATTAAAAAGACGGGTATGTTACCCTTGGATTTGCAAGACAAAACCATACAACTCTAGTTATTTTTTACGATATTATAAGTAAAAAATAAACACAAAATTATAGTCACAATTTTATAAACACTAATTACTAAAATAAGAAGGTTTTGATCAATCCAAAAACGGTACTTCGGCTCATAATTATAATGTGTTGGCTAACTTCACACTGATTTATCAGTATGTAAGTAGAAAAACACATTAAATTATTTCGTGGAATTTTGTTATTGCGCAGAATCGGAGGGGCCAACTCTGACAGTTATTTTCATACTGTGCTGGACATTTTTTGATCGAATGGGCCATAGCATTGGGCTTCCATGCACCTTTAAACTTCCTTGGGTATATGTAAAGCAAATTATGGTACCATAGATGTCGCTTCAACATTTTGCTTCTTGCATTAAAAATAACTGTTTGAATTATTAAGTCAAACCTATTACAATGGACCGCTTTTAAATTAAAAGTAAAATAATTTTTGCTTTTTGGAAAAAAATAATAAGAATAAAAAAAAAATCAAACTAATTTTAAATAAAAAAAAACCTTAAAAAAATTAAAAATTCATTGCGAACTCTTAAATCAAAACAAAATTTTATTAAAAAAAAATAACCAGCAATATAAAAATAGATTTATTAACAAATATAAGATATATCTAAAATCGACGATTTTGATTAAGGTTACTTTTGGTGTTGTTTTGAAACTAAAAAATAAGAAAATAAACTTATAGTAAAAAAAAAACGCTTTTATTTCAAACCGAACTAAAAATAAAAATAAATTTTAAATATAAAGAGTTCATGCTATAGTGATAGAAAGTCCAATAATCAATTTGAAATAAGACTAAAAGAAAATTAATTTAATAAAATAATTAAATTATAGTGAAAAAGAGTGTCAATGGTTTGTTAATCTTAAGAGAGAGGGGAAGAAGGTCATACTGGTTAAGGTATTAAACTATTTATAAAAAGCAAGAGCACTAGTCAGATGAGCAAGCAAAAAAGGAGCTGATAAAGGGAAAAAGGGATCGTTCTCTTATCAAAAAAAAAAAAAAAAAGGATGATCTTTCTTAATGAATACACTACTTCTCAACTAGTCGTTTATAGATCGGGAGATGATGACAGGTGGTGGTCTCCCATTATATACCGTATGCCCTTTTAAGGGTTAATAATTAACCCTAAAATGTGAAAGGTAGCCGGTTCTGGCCGCCGCACGCTTTCCCGTCATAAGAAAACGCTTTTTTTTGGAAGAATTTTCGTGTTTTTCCGTTTTATTATACCGCCTGCCGTTGTAGCATAAGGAAGTACAAACAAATGTAAGCTAATAATTGATGGCATGCATTCGCAGCGGTCAAAAGGGCTCAAAGGGTTAAGATAAGAATAAAAATTAAATCAAATTTCCGTGTTTTCAAATTGCATGCCAACGTGAAGAATTAAAGTTTTAATTAAAAAACACTTGGAAAAATTGGCATGCGCCCTCGTAAGGACCAACGTTAGAAAATTTCGGGAAAACTCTGTTAACATTTAGTACCGATTTTCCGTGATTCCAAACTGCATGCCATTAGAAAGATACTTAATTTTATAATCAAAAATAGTAGGAATTTGGCATGCACACCAGGATGTCGCAAATGGAGGCATGCATAGAAATTGCACAAGATTCTGTGCAAATTTATGTGACTTTTTTTGCAAAAAGAAAAAAGGTTTTCTTATGACGTGAAATGTGCGGCGGCCAAGAACCCCTACCTTTCACATTTTAGGTTAATTATAATTTAAAAGGATCGGTATAAAATGGAGACCACACCTTCATCATCTCCCGATTATTAGTCACGTATTTTTTAAAAATGCCTGTGACTACAAATAAGGTCACAAATATAGCTACACAAGACACAATTTAGCTGGGTGAAAGAAGTTTCTTCACTGTTATAAAATTGTTTATTAATACACAAAACAGCTTTACTGATAGTAATATAAACTTATTTTTTTCGTAGATATGTTGCTGCTATAAATAATGCAATACAAACTATCTTACTGTTGGAATTTTCTCTTGAGTCAATAAACGGAGCAGCTGCACTACTTCAAATTATATCGGTAAGCAAGCAAAAATGTTGTTTCTTTTATTATTTATTAGTCGAAACCCTTGAAGTATTCTTCTGAAAGTTATAATTTCCCTTCGGTCAAAGAGGGGTAATTATGATTAATTCTTAATTAAAAATAAATAAAGAAAACAAAGCGTTATTAATATTATTACAATGTATAACTTATACAGCGTCAAATTTCTTTTTACGAAAAAAAAAATAGAAGCACAATTTACATAATGATTTCTTATTATAATCCATTGATACTGTACTAGCGCAAATGTTTAATAAAATTAGAGTTTTTGGTGCAAAAACTAATTTACTAATTAATAATGTCAAAGCCTATGTTTACTTCTGCAACGGATCAAAAATACTTTAATATATCATTCTCTTTAATATTCTTGAATTTGGCAAAAATAAAAATAGACGATTTGTATATTTTGTTAGGAAAGTTTAATGATATTTTCCACAATAAAAAATATATGTACCGTTTTAAACATACAGATTTTCCACATTTTTCCAGACACCAAATAAAAATTAACCTGTTTAAATTAAAAGTGAAGTTAAAAATATGTAAGCTAACAAATAGTTTTGTTTTTAGGCCCCTACTTTGGTTGATATAATTTATTCTTTTACCTATTTAATGATAATTTTATCTAATTTGTTGGTAATGACATGGAATGCTAATGAAATAATTGTACAAGTAAGTAAAAATGCAGACAAAATAAGTAAATACTGGTTAAAATAAGTATTATATTAGTAAATACATTTTAATATTATAATGCTAATAAGTAAGTATAAAATTTTTTAAAATAAATTGAAAAAAGTGGGATAACTCCAAAAATGTAAAATATGGGTTAATGTAAATTAAACAACAATTTAAATAATCATTTTTTCTCAATTATTTTTTTTGAAAATTTTCGCTACTTTTTTGTGTTGGTATGTTTCCCGTAGTACATTGAATTTTTGTCTTCAAATTTAGGAATAATTTCTAAATCTCATTCTCTTATAGTGCCATAACTGAAGACCTGAAAGTACCCAAAGCTGTAAATAAATCTGGACAGTTTTCATTTGTGACGCCATTCTTAGGTCTTCGCGGATGCTTTCGAGCGAGAAAAAGTTTATCACGATTTCGACGTGGAAACCCGCTGAAAATGCCCCCCAAAGTCCCAATAATGTGAGTTTCCCGCGAATATCTGCCAATATATGCGAATAAAATAATTTTTGTTCAGACAAAAAATAAAGATCACCTCGAAATGTACCAAAATGGTATTTACTATTTTTTTTGCAACACCAATGGCAAAAAACGGCCGTCGAAAATCCAAAACAATACTCCCAGAAACGGCTAAAAAATGCAGATGGCCAAAACAATTTTTTATCAAAATCCAAGAAAGATGGTGAAGGAAATTTTTTGGGATCTTTGAACACTTGCTAAGGTCTCATTATAAAAAAGAAATGTTAATAACAAATCATTTTTTTAAATATCAATAAATCAATGAGATACTCTCAAAAAATTGTGAAAAAAAACGATTTTTCTTAATTGGGTTATTTCAAACAACTTTGCTTTTGGAAGTAATCCTCTAACTCAGGGGTCTCCAAACTACGGCCCGAGGGCCACATCCGGCCCGCGGACAGATTTTGTCCGGCCCGCGGAGAACTAGCATACTTGAAAACTCCTTTTAGAGAACAAATAATTTTTATAGCAAATTAAATTTAGTTTACTGAAGTATTCTAATTTTATGTTGAATAATTATTAATATGATATCTACATTGATATGGTCATGGGCTAACTCCGCTAACTCATAACATTCTTGTAGGCTTATTGTTATTGTTTTTGTGGGTAAGAAAAAAATTGGATAAAAGAAAACAAAAACCCGAATAATACTAAAAAATGAAAAAAAAAAAAAAATTTTTTTTTTCTAATACATATGAAATACTAATGAGATTTATGTAATTGAGATTTTACACTGACAATAGTTTGTAGTTGTGCACTAATTTTACTTGTACCAATTATTAAAAAAGATTTAAGATGCTCATCAGTTAATTTCAATCTGTAAACATTTTTTGTGTACTTCATTTTGGAGAAGGTTTTCTCACACAAATAAGTAGTACCAAAAACAGAAAACAGACCACGAGCAAATTTATGCAAATTATCAAATTGTGTAAGTCGGGAAGACTCTTATAAAATTCCAACAAAGATGAGTTTTGATATTTGTTCTTAATTATATCACTGCATTGTAGATCAATCATTTCCATTTGAAGTTCCGGGGCTAGGGTTTCAATGTCAGTATCAAAAGGATTCTGAAAAATCTTAATTTGATTCGCAATGGCATCAAAGTCCGAGAAACGAGTATCAAAATTTATCTTCAAAGCACTCAAAGTTTCGATTGCAAAATCGATAGGAAACTCAGTCTCAGTAGTGTGGCTGAATATTTCACATGTTTTAAAATGTGAAAAACATTTACTTCGTAGTTGTGATTGAAACAGTCTCAATTTCTTCCGGAATGATTTGATATTAGTGTATAAATCAGGAAGATGCTGGTTTTCTCCTTGCAATCCCAAATTCAGTTCGTTCACATGTTTTGTCAAATCAACATAGAATGCTAACTTCCACAGCTATGCGTTGTTTTGTAATTCAGTAAGATGGCGATGCTTTTCATTCAAAAAATTTCATCACTGCTCGAAGTTCAAAAAGCTGAAGGACTTTCCCACAACTAAGCCAGCGTACGGCAGTATGAAAAGGGTTTAGTCAGTTTCTCCAATCTCTTCAATAAATTGTTGGAATTGTCGGTGATTCAGCCCAAAAGATCTGATAAAATTAACAGTTGATATGACTGGTTTCAGAACGTCAGACATATCCAAACATTTTCTGCACAAAGACTGTTGATGAATGATACAATGTAAGACTAATGGTTTTGAACCACCGTCATTTTCTACAGCCTTTGACAAAGAGCGACCACTCCTTTAGCTTTCCCACTCATGTTTTTGCCTCCATCAGTTGTAATACATTTCAAGTTTTTCCATCGAAGGTTCTTTTGATTAATGTCCATTTCAACTCCTTTAAAAATATCTGTACCAGTAGTTGTGCCATGAATACTATACATATCAAGAAGTTCTTCGTGCACTTCATAGCTTTTATCTACTCCTCGAATATAAATCAACACCTGAGCAGTATCTGACACATCCGTTGACTCATCCAAGGCCAAAGAAAACCACTCAAAATGTCCATTTTTGTCGAACAGTTGAGAGGATATATTTTCAGCGATGTTTTCTACCCTTCGAGCCACAGTGTTTGCTGACATACTGACAGTTTTTAATAAATTTACCTTTTCAGGGCACATTTCTTCGGCTACTGCAATTATGCATTCTTTGATCATTTCTCCATCGGTGAATGGTTTTCCACGTTTTGCAATTTCAAGAGCCACACGAAAGCTGGCACGAGTTGCAGTCTCTTGTTCAGTTTTGAGTTTTGTAAATGAAGATTGCTGCTATTTCAATCCGCGCTGCATAGCTTCGAATTTTTCTGTCCGCAAACTTCCTGTATATTTTGAGTAATTTTGAAAATGTTTTGTTTCATAATGACGTTTAATGTTATATTCTTTGAGAACGGCTATGCTTTCATTGCAAATCAAACATAGCGCCTTGTTACTGGACTCAATTACGAAATACTGAATGTTCCACTGATCTTTGAATTTTCTGCATTCACTATCAATTTTTCGCTTCTTTTCCATACTACTAATTCACACACAAAAGCAACAAATCAAATCAAAATACTGTTATAAAGATGTCTTAAACTTAAACACGCACAAACACGTTTTAAGGAGGTATGCAATATTTTATTTAACAACAGTGTCATAGGAACTGACTTGTGGTTGCGCCACTAGCCTTCTTATATATTCCAATTACTGCCATCTAGAAGTGAGTGGAAGACACCAGAACTTTCTCGAACCAACGAGATTATTCTGTACGTGCTATTAGCGCCATCTGTTAGCGATAGAAGGTACTACCTATTTCCGCTTGTGTCCACCAGATGTCGTGTCACGTTACTCCTCATGGCTCGTACTCTACGACTAATCTAGAAATTACAGATAATGACAGGAAAATTAATAATATGCAGTGTTGCCGTTTTGCGGACTTTAGTCCGATTTACAGCCTTTTTTTAACGTTGTGTACTTTTTCGGACTTTTTTTTATCAGTGGACTATTTCACTTCTTACCACCGGCAACAATGATAATATGGTTTTGGCCCTCGGTACTTACTGGAGTAATCAGTATGGCCCTAAGGCTGGAAAGTTTGGAGACCCCTGCTCTAACTGTTCAAATAAAAGAAATAGTCTATGTCAGGTTTTAAAAAAACCTTACCCTGTATCTAAATATTAAAAATTGTTGAGTAAAATGTGATTTACACTCTATTTGGTATCGGACATTTTGTTTCTATTTTGATTAAGAATTATATTCAATGGCTTTGCTGGCACCGACTTAAAAAAAAGTGTAGGCCACTAATTCGTCGTACTTCCTTTGTTTTTTTTTTTGGATAAATTAGTCTATGTATAAAAAAAGTTATTTTCTAATTTTAGGTTAATTTATTTTAAAATCGATTTAATTTTTTTATAAATAAATTACATTCGTTTATTTGCCACTTCATTAGGTTGCTGAAAAAAATTCGATCATCCAGGTCACATTGCCACTATATTGTTTTTAGAATTAATGTCTTAGTCTAAGATCCGGCTGTAAAAATATGCGCTCATCGAGTTTTATAATAATAATTTAATTAAAAATACTTGCGGCCACATTTTGATAGGCATCCTGGTAGATATATATTCTCCCAATCATAAATGTATGTAAAAATTTGGTTTTAAGCAAAAACTCGATGAGCGCATAATTTTGCAGCCGGATCTCGTACTATCTACTGAGCCGCCACTTTGTCACATGTCTACTTGTAATATGTCATTGAACAGAAAATTTGTTGCTCTATCGAGTAGAGTAAAAATATATACAGAGTTTTGTTTAAAATTCTCGATTAATTTAAAAAACTTAATATTTCAGTGTCATATCACAATTTAAATTGGCCGAAGTTAACAAATTAGGTGATTCACATATTTTCCTAGTAATAGCAACAAAACCAATTTCATAATTTTAAATCACTTAAAAGTGAATACTTTTAAAACATGTTTTGAGTTGTAAAACAAATTTTTATATTTAATTTTCAATTTATTCCATCATATTACTATGACCTCGACTAAGTCAATCAATTAAATACTAATTGTAAGTCAAACTTAGGTTTATAATATTATGATTTCAGAGCGGTAACATTGCGAATGCAGTTTATGAAAGTAACTGGATGGATCAAACTGAACCTGTAAAAAAATTAATGTTTATTATATTAGCCCGTGCCCAGAGGCCATTATCTGTCACCATTGGACCATTTGGACCTATGAATATTGGATCGGCGTTAACAGTAAGTTCAAAATAATAAAAAAATGCTGGAGAAGTAATGGAACACAGAGCAACAGCAGATTCCTTGGGTCAAAATAATGCAACTAACGTAAACTTGCCCTATCCCAAAGTTAATAATAACTAAGATAAAGGGTGTCAAACTTTTAATTTTGTTTTCGTTTTTTTGTAATAATTTCTTAACTAAACGACATATTGGTACAAAATTAAGAATTTGGGGGGTTCTTTGAGGCGAGAAATGCCAAGCTACGGCCCTACCCACTTGTTTAAGATGGCATAACTTTTTAAGCTTTTATAACCTGTTTATATAAAAAAGTTGCTATAATTCCCTCTGCGTTAAAAATATATACTTCATTTA
>JAHBCN010027007.1:0-10263 GCA_019359885.1 Listronotus oregonensis | reverse complement strand
TATATTATATCTACCATCTTCTGAAAAAATTAAACATTAGATCTGGGAAAAAGTCTAAATACGAACCCCTTTGAAAGCTTTTGACTAAAACTAACCAAAGTTTTTGGCATACACTTATGCAAATGAAAAAAAATTAATTGTTTATAAAGCTTGATTACAAATTCGTTATCACGGTCCAAAAAGACTCTCATATAAAAAATTTCAAAAAAACCCCAAATAAATTCAGTAAATAAAAAACCCGTATGATGCGGACCCCACTAGTCACACAATGTTACACTATTTAAAACATAATTTGTTATTCAAAGGGTAAACAAATACCCATATAAATTTAGTTAAATGATAATAGAATAGTAGTCGAATTTTTTTTGATTTAAACATAAAAAAATTTTTTTAAAATTTAAAAAAATATATCATTTTAGATCAATGCATATCCAAAGAATCATATTGTATTAGGGAATTAAAGTACTGATAAAAAAAAAAAGCTACCTTTTTGTTTTCATGGGATAAACCTGTACTTAAAGATCAATTTTAATCACAAGAGATTAAAAAAATAAATTTAGTAATATAGTTTTGTTTATGATACTATTTTATATTCCATTACACAAATTATTCAAGAAAATTTGGGTTTTAAAAGGGTCAAATTTATCCCATATGTATCCAATGATTAACTTTACTTCCTTATCTAGTTTGTTCTTACATTGAAAAAAAATCACAATATAATATTCATAATCCAATTCCCCCTCCCAAAAAAAGGGGGTTTTTTGGGCACCTACGTATTTTTTTTTATTATTATTTTTGTATTACTTCTTTTTTTTAGATTTTTTTTTTACATTTTTTTTTTTTGCAGGTATAAAGTAATAGTATAAGGGAAAAAAAATTGGGTGGCCGTACATACGGCAATTATAACCAAGAAAGATTGGATGAAGCACTAGCCGTTTTTAAAAGGGGGGGAGTCTCAGGCCATCGAGTTCCAAGATTTAAAATCCCTAGGGGGTTTTTTCCCAAAAAAGTTTTTTTGGTGGGGCACACAAAGGCTGGGGGGCCATCCTACCATAATTTTCCCCGAGAAGAAAAAAATTTTTAACCCACACTTTTAGAACGGTTAGTTTTTGGGGGGGTTTCCCCTTTTAACAAAGGGGGGGGATATACGCGGGGTTTTAAAAAAAAAATTTTTTTGGGAAAAAAAAGGGGTCGTACAAAAAGAATTTACAGCCCAAAAACCCGGGGATCTGATTTTACTAACATTTTATAACGTGAAACAATTTAAGTATCCGCTTAGCTTCAAATATTAAACGTTCGCGAGCGGGGCCCACTTTTTAAAATTAATGAATTCTTCATGAACATAAATCCAGATCCAGCATTGGTTTTTAATTATGACGGCCAACCCCCAGATGACCCCGGGGCAAAAAAATGTATTGTTTCGGGGAAAAACCAGAATGGGGGGAAAGAGTGAATCGGGAAGGGAAAATGGGAGGTTTCCCCCATTTAGGTTTTAAAAAGCGGATGGTTCGACATGATTTTTCCCCGGGGAGGAATTTTTTTTAACCCTTCTCCAAATTTTTAAAAAAATAAAAAAATTCGGGGAAAAAAATTATTATGGGGGGCCAAGGTTTCCCTTTTTTCCCCGGAGGTCTTTGATCTTTAAGAAAAAAACTTTTATAAAAACCTTTTTTCCCCCCAAACAGCAAAAGGGGGATGCACCCCCCGGGATGGGCTTTTTTTGCGCCCATGAAGAAAATGGGGGAAAAATTTTGAAAAAGGGGTAAAGAAAGCAGGCCGGGGGGATCTTTTAAAAGGGAAAAAATTTTTCCCCAATTTTTTGAAGGTTAAAAGGAATAAAAAATTTTTTTCCCCAAGAACTTGTCCTCTAACTTTCGGAACTTCCTTTTTTCCTTTTTCCCAAAACCATGGGGGTTTTAAAAGAATTCCTAATCGTGAATTTTAGACCTCAGCCCCCCGAACTATTGAACTCCAGGTCTTTAAAAATTTCAGAAAATGGGTGCGCAAAAAAAAAAAGTGGTTCGTAAACGAGGAAAAAGGGGATGGATCCCGGAAAAAGGGGTTTTAAAAATAGGGGAGAAAAATATCCAGCTCCCCAATTCCAACAGAGCTCCAAGAAGAAATTGCAGGGGGACGGGGGGGAAACCAAAAAAACCAAAAAAAATAAACGTCAAGAGCCAAGAAGGGAAAACTTTGGCGAAGGCGTCTGTACCCGGGGCCACAAAAAGCCCCTCCGGAAAAACTTCACCCAGAGTTTGGGCCCAAACGCAAGACCGATGTTCCGTTTGTTATAAAATTTTTTTCCCCGGGGTTTTTTTTGGACCTGACTGGATTGCTTGTGAGAGTGCCGGGGTTTGGGTTTGGGTCTCTGCAAAAAAGAAAAAAGATCCACCCTTTAAAAACTGTCCAATCTCCAAAAAAAATCGATTTCGACAGCGATGACAGCTGAAAAAAATAAAAATTTTTTTGCCTTAAGATAAGACTTGTTAAAAACCCCATAAGACTTTTAAAAAAAGGGTTCGATTTAAAAAAAAATGTTTTTTAAGAATTATTTTTTTTTTTTTCTTCACATTTATTGTTTGATTTAGTTCAGCAGAGTTTGTTCACATAAAAAGTTATAAAAACATTTTTTTTTTTCCAATTTTGATCCAAAGTAGGGGTTTTAAAAGCGGCTAAAATTTTGGGGGGTTTTTTAAGCCCGCCAAAGAACCCCCAACCTCCAACTTTGACAGGTCAGGAAAAATTTGGGGCCTTGCGGTTTTTTTTCCCAAATTAGGAGCATTTTTTCCCCTATTGACCATTGTTACAATGCGCCTTAAAAGGGCGGAAATGAGCAGCCATTAAAAATTTTTTCCCAAAAAATTTTCAAAAACTCCCCAAAAAACCCCCTTTTTTTTTGTTGACGACCAGCTGTTTTTTGTAGATATATACCAGAAGAAAAGTGATTTTAAAAAAAAAATTTAAAAAAAAATAATAAATAAAAAAAAACCTAATAATTCCTCGCCAAATTTTTTTTTAAAAAATTTTGTATACAATTAAAAACCCCAAAATCTTAAATAAAAATTAAAAATAAAAAAAAAAGTTAAATATCTAAGGTTTTTTTTAAAAAAAATCACTTTTATGCTTCTTTAAAAAAAAAAACCGTGAAACTGATTATTTAATTTTTAAAAAAAACCCCGGGTTTTTTAACTGTTGAAAAAAAAAAATTTTTTAAAAATAAATATATTTTTTTTTTTTAAAAATTTTTTAAACCCATCTAAAAAAATGGGCTTTTTTATAAGTTAATTTTAAATTTACATCACTTAGAAAAAAAAATTAAAAAACTACCACAAAAAAAAAAATAAAATATAAAATTTAAAAATTTTTAAATTTTTTTTTAACTTTTTTTCCACTTTATTTAAAAAAGAATATTTTTAAGAAAACAGTGTTAGTATGAAAATTTTTAAAAAAATTTTTTTTTTTTTTTAAAGGAAGCAGATTGGGGGTTCCCCCCCCCCAAACAAGATTAAAATATACATACAAAAAAAAAAATATATATATATATATAAATTTTTTATTAAAAATATATATATATATATATATATATATATATATATATATATATATATATATATATATATATATATATATATATATATATATATAAAAAATTTAAACCCCATCCCCTTCGGGTTACCCCTGCTTTTTTTTCAAAATTTTTTCAATTTTTTAATTAAAAAACATGTCATGCCCCTTATTTCTTAAAATTCGGGTTTTTTATTGCTTATAAAATGTTTTTTTTACCATCCTTTACCCCCCTTTTTTTAAATTCTCTTTAAATTTTTCCCCCTTTTTTTTTCCCCCGTTTTCCCCTTTTAAAAAAAAAATGTTACGTCCCAAATTTCCAGTTTAAGAACCAGTATCAAGAAAGCAACTTACGAAAAAGGTGCCGGTACTCTCTATACGTATAAAAAACTTTTATTTACGTCTTACCATTAGGATCATCACGAACGATCCTACTCCTTCCTCCCAGTTTTTTTTTAAAAATTTTTTTTTAAAATTTTTATTTAAATAAAAAAAAAAATAATTTTTACGAAAAATTTCCCAAGGTAGTCAAAAGCCCTTTTAAAAAACCCCCTTTTAAGTTTCTAACAGCCCTTTAAAAAAAGGGCGATTACATAACACACTTTTTTTGATCCTCGCCCCCGGATCTTTTTTTTAAAATTTTTTATTTACTAATTGAAATTCGCTCGCTCAGTTATTATAAATTTCTTTATCAGTTTTTTTTCCGTTTTTTTTTAAAAAATTTTCAGTTAAAACAGGACCATATATTACCATTTCTTCTTATTTTTCATCAAATGTTCAAATTTTAAAAAATATATTTCGCATAATTAAGAAAATCATTGCTATAAAAAAAAAAAAAAGATTACCTTTGGGTCTTGTCCGTATCAAGAATTTTATTTTTTTTAAAAATTTTTTTTTGGGGGCATATTTGGTGGTATTTTTTTTTTTTTAAAAAAAATTTTTTTTTTATTGTAAAAGTAAAAGGGGGTTTTTTTTATTTTTACATACAAAAATTTTTACAATACGTTTATAAACATGAAAGGTTTTTTTTTTTTTAACAAATAAAGATTTTAAGATAAGGTAAAAAAAAACTTATTATTTGTTAAAAAGATTTTAGTTTTATTAAACATTTTTTTCCAAATAAAGAGCTTTAATATTTTTATAAAGTTTTAATAAAACGTTTTTTTTTAAAAAATTAAATTTATCAAAATACTTTAATTAAAATTCCTTTTCAACTACGGAAGAGCAAAAATACTTACGTTTTGGCTTTACGACAAATATAAATTAATCAGTTAGAATTTTTTAAAGGTAGATGAGGCAAAAGACAATAAATTTTTCATAGCAAATTTTAATTTTTTTAAAAAATTTTTAAAAAAGAAAAAAAAGATTTCAAAAAAATCATTTTGAATTATTGGCCTAAAAAGCTTTATACGTCACAAGTATACGAAAACATTATAAAACTGTTTTTTGGGTTTTAAATTTTTCAGACCTATATCATGATTTAAAATTTAAAACCCATTATGATTCTTTGAATAAAAGTAAAAATGGTTTGGGCCAAAAGAAAATGAACATGAAATTGAAAAATCAAGTTACCCAGTTTGGGTTTTCCCTTTTCCTTTTTTGTTAATTTTTTTAATTTTTTTTAGTTCATAATAAAAAATTTTTTCTGAAAAAAGGTTTAATTATTTTTTCCGATTAAAGGGTTTTTCCCCTAAAAATTTTTAAATTAAAAAAATATTAAGTTGGTGGGTGCGAATTATAATTTTGCTTATAATACTTTATTAAAGCGGTACGACAATCAACCTGGGTTTTTTTTTTTGGGGAAAAAAAATTTTAAAGGTTCCTGAGTTTAGTTAGTGATGATGTGCATTCATTACGTCATTTAATCGATACTTTTGAAGACAACTTAGTTTTTTAAAAAACATGGGAAAAACCCTCAGAATGGAATTTTATTCCAACATGCTGTTAATCTTTGGCCCCCCCTTTCAAAAACATTTAAAAAACATGCATCTAATGACATGCCTACTTAAAAAATATTTTGGGGGTTTTTTAAAAATGTACCGCCTTAGAATCTATAAAAACTTTTAAAACCACAAAAGGAAACATAAACCTTTTTAAACAACATTTAAACCGTTCAAATTTTAAACCCAATTTCTTTTTTTTTTACTCACACCCAGCAAACGAAACCCCCCCGGGGGATTTTTCCCCTTTTTTTGGAAAAAAGGCGCACATTATTTATAAATCCCCCCCATTTTATCAAAAACCCCCTTTGAAAAAAAAAATTTTTAAAGGCAATAAAGCCTGTATTAATTGTTTAGCTTAATTTCATAAAATTTTTTTAAAATGCACTTCACAAAAAAGATGTAAAACTTTAACAAAAATCATCATTCATTACTTCACTTTCCCTTTCAATAATAATAATACTGTAGGTTTTTTCCCCAGTAATACTGTTCCAGTAAAAATAGTTGTACCCCTTAAAAAATACTAAAAAATTTTAAAATTTTCCCCCCCAAACATATAAATTCACATAACAGCATTATAAAAAAAAGCCCCCAACTTATCTCCAGTAAAAACCCTTAAAATAAAAAGAGTTTTGGGGGGCATGTTTTAAACAAAACAGATTTTTACTGTCTACTATTTTCAATATTAAAGACAATTTTGGTAATTTTAAAACGGGCTTTTTTTACACAGGTCTCAACTTCTTTTTTAAAAAAAAACTTTTTGGGGAAAAAGGGATTATCAAAAATTTTAAAATTTCATTAAACTTAAAGGTCTAAAAAAGAATGTGTACCTCCCTGGGGGGGGTTTTTTTTTTGGGTTCCCCTGGGTAAAAACCAAAAATCTAAATATCGAAGCGATTATTATTGATAAAATCTTTTTCAAAAGCCACGAACCCTTTGTTTGACATTTCTTTAATTTTAGGCAAAAAGGGTTTTAAAAATAAGTGATCCCGGGTTTAATAAAAGGAAAAAGGGGACTTACTATTAGGTGCGGATATATTCGGTTCCATTTTGGAAAAAAGGCAAAATATGTACCGGGAAGATAGTCCTTTTTTTAATACTATTTTTTGGGGGGAAATTAGGGGGAAAATCCCTTTTTACCAATTTTTTTAAAAAAAAAATTAAAATTTTTTTTTAAAATTTTTTCTAATTTTGATTTGGACCCCAAATTTATAAAGGGTTTTTTAAAAAGGATTTTCAAAAAATTTCAAACCCCGGGAAAATTTGTTTTTGGAAAAATATTTGTAGATACAAAACCCAAAAACTTTTAGAAGGGGAAAAATACTGGGCTTTAATTTTTTAAAAAATTTTTTCTCCTGACTTTGGAATATTTGATCAGGGCTTTTTGGGGGTTCTACTTTTTTAAAAAAATTATTAAAGACTAAAAATGATCACGCATATTCTGATGTCTTACGGAAAATTTAGATTTGGGACATATGGAATTTTAAAAATTTTATCGCTTACGTCGGAGAATTTTTTTTTTCATCATGCAGTACAAAAAAAAAATACTCCACGTCTCCCTTTTAAAAATTTTTTTATGCGTCCAGTCACCCCTTTAACAAAATTTCTTTAAAAAAGAACACTTTACATTTTTAAAAAAAATTCGTTTTTTGGTTAAAATTTTACTTAATTTTCGAATCTTTAAATTGTTTTTAAAGGGGGTTTTAAAAAATTGTTTTAATATTTTTAGAAAAACCCGGGGAAAAAAGAAAATATAAAAAAAATTTTAAAGGGGGGTTTTCTCCCAATGAACCGGTGCGAATATCAATTAAATACTGTAATTTTTTGGGGAGCTTGTTCAATACTTAGCTAAAAATTATTTTTAAAAAAATTTGGGTAAGATTATACTGACCCAAATTTTTTGGGAAAACCCCTTTTTCTTAACTCGACTTACGTTGACGATATTGCTGCAGGCAGTCAAGATTTTAACCAGGCTTTAAAAAAATAAAGACAACAATTCATTTACAAAAGGGGGTTTTGAATCAAAATGGGCTAGTAATGAACCCAATTTTTTTGACTTACCTGAATCACATGTGCAAACAAAGGATTTTTTTTTGTTTAGAAAATAATACTTTAAAAATATTAGGGTCTGCTTTGGGGGCCCCAAAAAATTTAAAATTTTTTTTTCATTTAATTGTGTTGATAAGCCTTGTACTAAAAAAAACATCTTGTCCGAATTAGAAAATATTTGACCCCCCCGATATTTAACCCCCTTTTGCTTTTTTGTAAACAAATTTTTTCAGTCTATATGGTCTTTTGGGCTAGGGGGGGTTTTCCCTCCAAATGATAAAATTTTTTTAAAAGGGAAAGGTTTAAAGTAAATTTAAAAAATATTTTCAAGCTTTCTATATCTAGACATATAAATATTAGTAATATAAACCCCCAAATTTGGGGGGTTTTTTTGACCCTCAGGGGGTTTTCACAGTCATTTATTTCAGAATTTTGTCTGACACAATTCATTTAAAACTTTTCTTGTATGTGCAAAGTCTAAGGTGGCGCCCTTAAAAAAAAACTCAATGCCAGACTAAAAGGGCTGCAGTCCTGCTCCAAAGCTTTAAAATTTTTTTTAAAAACTTTTTAAAAAACCATAACCTTTCAAAAAAAATTTGCTTTTACCGATAGTAAAGTTAAATTTTTTTGGGTTCAGAGTTCACCACACTGTTGGAAAACATTTGTAAGTAATCGTGTTACATATATTCAAGAAAAGTTTTTTCCCGAGAACTGGTACTATGTTTTTCAGCTTTGAATCCCCTGATTGTGGTTCTCTGGCCTTTTTCCCGGGGGAAAAACCCTTTTTCTCTTTGGTGGAATGGCCCAAGCTTTTTTTCATACACCAGAAGAATCTGGGGTTTTCCCCTTTAAAATTAAAAAAAAATGGTTTTAAACGAGGGTGAAGGGGGAAAAAATTTTGTTTTATATCGCTTCAAAAAAAAATGATCATTTTATTGATAAATTATTTCAAAAATTTTTTTTCCCCTTTTAAAAAAAATTAAAAAAAAAATTAGCATACGTTTTTCGATTTCTTATCCTAAAAATAAAAAAAAATCCAATAAAATGTAATCTTTCTTCAACTGAGCTGCATGAATCTCTGCTAGTTTTGAAAGCATGTCCCGAATACTTTTTTCAAAAAAAAATTTCATTACTTTTAAAAAAGAACCTTTTTTTAAATATTTAAAAAAAAATTTTTTCCCTTTTTAGATAATAAAAAAAATTTTTTAAAAGTGGGGGAAATTATGCAATTCTTTAACTTAAATTTGATAAAAAATTTCCTATTTTGTTGCCCACAATTTAAATTTTTTTTGAATTGTTTATTCTTTAAATACATACAAAATTTTGTCATGCAGGTATACAAACCACCTTGCCATTTTTTAAAATTTCTGGATACTGCTGCCAAAAAAGGGGGCGAAAAAATTTTTTTTTGTTGTCAGACTGCTGGAAAACACATCCCGAATCATACCAGCCTGGGGGGTTTCCCAAATTCCCTGTATCGCAAGCCCCAAAACCCTTCGAAAATTGGGGGGATCTCACTGGTCATTTTACAATTACCCTGAATAGGGGTTTTTGGGGGTTTTTAGAAGTTTAAAAAGGGTTTCGTTTTCTTTATTTGTTGGGGCTAAAACCGTTCACATAGAACTTCTCTCTGAACTATCTGCTGAATCGTTCTTGGCTGGTTTTTGTCGTTTTATTGCTAAAGGGGGCGATTTCTAATGTATATTTGATAAGGTACAATTTGACGCAAAATATTTAAAAAAAATTTTCAGAAACAGCCAAAATGGAAAAAATAAAAAGGCATTTTTTCCCACCGAACCCCCCCACATGGGGGATTATGGGGTTTTAAAAATTTAAAAGCGTTAAATGCATTTATTAAAGTTTAACAAAAAAATTTAAGTTACGAAGAATTTTCCCGTACTTACTCAAGAAAGGGAGTTTTAAACTCAATCCTTTATGCCCTATTAGTACAGACCCGAGCGATCTATCAGTATTGCCCCGGTCATTTTTTAACCTTGGACCTTTAACAGCTTTCCCGATTTGAGTATTTTCCGATTTCGAACATTATAAAACCCCAAAAAATTTTTTAAAGAAAATCTAAAATTCAATAATTTTTATCAGTCAAACTTCGAAACATCTGTAAAATAATCAAAAAAAACAGCTTAAATAAAAAAAATATTTACTATTAAAATCGCGGACACCCCGTAAGACAGAAAAAAAAAGCTGTATATAGCACCATCATAGAAGGGGATCGATATTGATTTTTATCGGTTAGGCAACAACTACACTTTGGGTTACGTCTATCTTTTTTTGTCTATCTTTCTATTTTTTCTTACAACCCGACTACAATCAGTAAAGCGCGTCGTTGCAGACCGGCTGGTTTAAATATAATTTTTTGGGAAAAAAGGGTTTTTTGGTTAACGATATTCAAATCAGCTTTTTTGAAAGCAAAAAATTTTGTTCATTTGTTCACTTAGAATTATTATGTGTGTGCAGTATACGTTGGTGGAAAAAACCTATAAAACCCGGAAAAAAATTTTTAAATTTGTGGTACTCCTTGTCGCTTAAAAAAGTATGCCCTTTTTTGGTAAAAAAAGGGGAAAAAGAGCAAAATAAAAGATCACCATTGGGCCTTTTATTTAAGTAGTGGGGGAAAAAAAGGGGCCGAAAAAAGGGGGGCCCCAAATTTCCCCTTTTTGTCAGGCTTTTTTATTGTACATCTCTCCTAAGT
>JAHBCN010027006.1:0-10310 GCA_019359885.1 Listronotus oregonensis | reverse complement strand
ATTGCGGGTGGTTTATTAGCATAAATACGAGATTTAAGAAAACCCCAAGGGGAAAAAAATTTAAAGTGGTATATCGCAGGATCGTGGTGGCCAATTTTGTTCACCATGACCAGGAGCAGGAAATTTCAGTGGTAACAAGTTCATTGTTTCACGCGCAGTGTGACAGTTCCTCCGTTCGTTGAAGTAAATTTTTTACATTAATTCGGTCTAATTCAGGCCACAGAAACTCTTTTAACATTGCACGATAAGATTAACCATTCACTATTAGTGCAGTTCCAGCCTCGTCTTCAAAGAAGTATGGCCCATTTATTCCACCGAGCGTACGAAACAGTGACTCGAAGAAGATGCATTGGTTTTTGATTAATACCACGAGGATTCTCGTTATATTAACGAGACAATACTGTTTATTGACGTATCCATTTAATTGAAAATGTGCCTTATCCATAAACATGATTTTCTTTAAAAAATCTCCGTCATTTGCCTAATTCAAATTATTAAATTCACGGCGCAATTTATGATCTGCTGGCTTCGATTCTTGGGTCAATTGAATTTTATAGGCATGGAATGCAAATCTTTTTTAAAAATTCACTGCATACTGCTTTTGGAAATGTTTATTTTTGTGACAGATGGAGAATCAAAGCGCCTGTAATCTCAACAACATTTTCCGACACCACTTTGCTTGATTAATCTTTACACTGTCGTATATTTTGATTCATTATTACTTCCAAAACGGCTTGCACTCTTCGAACTGATTCTGCCTAATATTCTCCACATTTATATTACGTTTTTACGATAACAACGCGCTGTTCTACAGTGAGGCATTCCATGGCTTTTAGTTGCGATAAATTACAGGACAGCCATTTTTATTTTTAGAAGCCTAGTATGACAAAAATGAAAATGTCATTATATTTAAAATGTGCATACATTTTGGGACCCCTTTTATTTATTACCTGTCAAATTTGATATATTTCAAAAGAAAATGAAAAAATGAAATTATTTAAATACATTTTAAAAAATTCCTACAAAGCAGTTTTTTTTGCAAGTTTTCCCGTAAAAAATATTTAAGAAACCTATTAGGATTTATATAGTTTAACTTTTTTTTTTTTGATGATTACTAATAAAAGTAGCAACCCAATAGAGCAACTTGTAGTGCCACTTTTTTGCATCCTTTTACAGTTTACTAGAAAGACCCCAAACTTTTCACTTTCTTTGCTCCTTTATGTCTAGGGTGTTCAGACTATGGATTCTGCTACTCACAGAATTTTACCCTTTCCTTTAAATATACATCTATTTAAGTCCGTGAGAATAAATTGCTTCTACCACACTTATGACACGCACATTGCGTTAGTACTTAGACCTTAGCCTTCGTGGGCTGTCCCAAGATAAAAAGAGGTATACATTCCCTATTACATATTACATATCATTCACGATTTAAAATGGACGCCGACGACAGGCTTTTTCATTAAAATGTGCACTTAACACAGGAACATATTCATGAGCGTTAGGTCAGGCAACCTTGCTGTCCATCTATATTTAGATCTATCTACCACAAAAAAATTCATTTAAATACTTTCTTGCCTTATTAGTATTTACTGACAGCTGGAGCCCCATCCTGGTATAATCACAAAGTTGTTTAAGTTTAAAGTTTGCCCAAAGAAATATCGTCATGTAAAATTATACATACAATATTTGTCCTGAAAAAAAGGGCCCCGTTTAGTTTTTCCCGGGGGGAGGGGGAAACCCATCTTGCTAAATTTAAAAGGGGGAAAACCCAGACTCTAAAGTTTGTCAAAAGAAATAATGTTAATTTTAGTCCGCTTATCCCCAAAACCGGATATAAATAGCAAGCACTCTATGCTTAATTTAAATTAACTGCGAAAAAAAAAAATTTTTTAAAAATTTTAAAAACCAAGAAATATTTTAAATTTTTTAATTTTTTAAATTTTTTTTTTCCCCTTTTTTTTCGTTTTAAAAACCCTAAAGCAAACTAAAAAAAATCTCTGAAAAACCTGATTAATTTTAAAGGAGTTTTTTTTAAAAATTTTTTTTTATTTTAAAAAGCTTCCTTTTTTGGAAAGATATTTGTTACGACTCAGCGTATTTCCTAACAAATGTAAATTAAATTACTTCCTTTGGGGGAGCAACCCCCATTAAATGGCTCGAATATGAGGTTTTTTTTACTTTACGTATAATTTTGCGAAAGTAACATGAAACATTAAAATAAATTTTTTGCCCCCGTTCGTGGGCTTTCCCGTTGTTACGTTTAACTGAATAATTTAATTTAATAGGAATCAACCTTATAACTTTAAAAAAACCCAAAAAATGTTTTTTAATCAACTTAGGAGTTTTTTAAATTTTTGGGGTAAGACTTACCCCAAAAAGGTTTTTTTTAAAAACCCCTTTCATTGATACCGTATGAAAAAAAAGTTATCGGAAAAAGTGTATAGTCTGATAATCAATTCTAAATAACTTCGAATAAAATCTTTAAAATACAAATTTTAAAAAAATTTAAAAAGGAAGGGGGGGAGGTTTGAAAGTGGACTTTACGCCCTCCACTGCGACCTCTCGGTCTATTGTGGCTCACACCTTTTTATATTTCTCCCGGATCAGTTTTTCTAATAAATCCGATACCGTTGGGGAAAAGAAAGTTTTTTACCTCTCCTCTTTACTGTGTCGCTACCGGACACGAGCACATTATGTGTTCTGGTGTCCCTTTCCCTGGAGAGTATGACGAGCAGACGAAGATCCGTCATGCCCCCTTTTCTCCCGGTCTAATGACGTGGGTAGCTACCAGGCCCGGGCCCCCAGGGCCAGATGTTCCTTCTGAGGCCGCATTCCGGCCTTACTCGGGGAAAACGGTCATATCTACTTTCTTTTAAAACCCCGGGAAACCCCCTTTTTTTCCCCCTATAAAGGCGGTTCTGTCCGCCTTCTGTTTGGATTCAGGGAACCCTTCCTAAGCACCTGCTTGTTCGGGGGGGGATTGGCCTTCCCCCCTGAAACAGCCGCCGGTCCCCCGGGGGGACTTTTCGAAACGGATTCAACCGTTTCGGTCGGGCCCCTTTTTTCTGCTTGGCCTTTTTAGTGGCACCTCTCGAAACGGATTCATTCGCCCCGGTAAAGGGACGTTTTTCATTTTTTTTTGTGAAAGCGGTACTGTCCGCTTTCTTTTTAAAAAAGGGAAAAAAAGTTCACCACGGCAGAGCCCGCTTAAAAGAAAAAGGGCTAGATAATCTGGGGTCGCCCTGTATCTCAGAGGCCCCGTTGGAGAAAATTTTAAAGGATAGGTTGTTTTTCCCCTTATCAGCACGGTATCCCAACACCTTGAGTTAAGCCTGGTGTTCAACTTGGGTTGGGTCCCGTTCCATACGCTGGGGCCCAAAAAGAGTTGCCGATAACCAGCAAATCTAGCGCATTTTTCCAAAAGATCCTACTGGGCCCAAACACGACAACGACGTGAGAACACAGGGGTTTTGGGGAAAGGGCCCTGGCACACAACAGGAATTTTTGGCCCCGGGAAAGTTTTTTTTAAAATTTTTAGTATGTTGTTTCTTGGATCAATAGAAACACCTTTTTAAAAGGGGCTTTTTTTTGCAGGTCTATGGGGGGGCTAAAAAAATCACTGAAAAGTTTAGGCTTTACTGTTTATTAATTTCCATATAAACGCATAAAAAGAGTAAAATTTTGTCTTAACCAACGAAATGATATTTTATATATTAGATTAAAATTTTTTTTAATTTTTAAAACTTAACACCTACAAGTGGTCCAGATCAAATAAATAATATGAATTATACCAACAAAAAAATTTTAAAATCGTGATATACTTCTATATTTTTTTTAGAATTTAAAATTTCTGACAGTAATAAATAATAAAGTAAATAAATTTACGTTAAAATTTTTTGGTTTATTGCCCCAAATATACGAGGATATAAGAATTAATTTATTTTTTTGGGTTTTTTCCCACAAAATTTTTTTGGTGACATATAAAAAAGTACATAGTTTTAAAATGTGAATTTTTTGGAAATTTTTTTAAAGAGGTATAATGAAATTAAGCTCTTATAACTAAAATAATTTTTTTGTTTTTTTTTTAGGGTAAAGTCTCTAGGAGGTTTCATTCACCATGTCTCCTGAATTTACCTATTTTTTTTTTAAATTAAATTTTTAAAAAATTTTTGTTAAAAAAAGGGGTTGAAAAAATTCTTATTAATAATTTAATATTGTTTATTAAATTATTTATTAAATAATATGATTATTAGTTTAAAAAATTTAAAAAAAGCAAAATTAGATCGGTTTTTTAACTTGGAGCACACAAACTGGCAAAAAGGGGGGGAAAAAATTTTGAAAAATCTGAAGATATATACAAATATTTTTAAAATTTAAAATTTTTTTTACATAAACATGTTGATTTCTTCGATACTAAAACCCCCCCCGTATGTGTTGAATGGGGGAAACACAAAGTCTAAACAAGATGTAAATTATTTTCTTGTTGGATTTAGAAAAGGGGAATCGATTTTTTAAGGGTTTAAATTAAAATTTAGGGGGAGGGAAAAATTTAACTTTTAGTGTTTTTTTAAATTTTGGCCTGCACAAAAAATTTCTATTTAAAAGATGTTCCTATTGACCTACAGAACAACATCTAAAATTTTTTAAAAAACGTTCGAGAGCCCCCGTTATGCATGCCATATCATTTAGTTATTTTAGAGTTATTTAATTATCTAAAAAAAACCCCCAATTAAGAAGTTTAGTGTTTTTTTTTTTTTGATGTAGAATTGAATAAAGAGTAAAAAAATTTACAATAATTTGTTTCTTTTAAAAAAAAGTTCCTAACAATAAACACTCTGTTTTCATTGTTAAATTCGACTTATCCTAAAAATGAGGTAAACCCCGGGAGACATGGTAAATGAAACCTTCTTCACCCTGAAGGTGAAAAGAAAATTATTTAAGTTATGGATAGCTTAATAATACCTTTTTTAAAAAAAAAGCCAAAAAAAAGTGAAGATTTTAAAATTTTAAAACCCTTTTTTTATGTCACAAAAACTTGTGGGAAAAAACCCAAAAAAAAAACTTTAAAAAAATGTAGCTACTTTTTTTACTTATGAAACCGCAAATTGCATTGCTGTAAAAAAAAATTTATTCAAAAGATGTTTTTTTGGGGAAAAGGTTTTGAAAAATTAAATAAATTTGTAAAAAGAGTCAGGACTGACCCAAATCGGACCCAAAGGGGGTTTTAGGTCGCTGATTACAAAGGGTGTTTAAAGGGGCAATAGCCGCCCCGGAGCTTAGGAACGCCGATGAACGTCATCTCCCAAAATTCCGCGGGGAAGGAGAGAAACTCGAGGCCGGGGGTTTTTTGGGTCGTTGAATTCAAATATGGCATTGGCGAACACCTCCCGTACACCTGGTGCCCCGGGAAAAACCCGGGCGTGGACGTCATCTTCGAGAGTTTTCCTGACAAAATTCCCAAAGAAAACCCCAAAAAAACAGGGGGGGGTTTTTGGGCAAGAATTTTAGAAAAAACCCCCCTGAACACCTGGGGCCCCGGGAAACCCCGACAGTTTTTTACTCTTTTTTACAAAGTAATTAAATCTTCCACAAGTCGTCTTAAAAAATGCTTTTTTTAAAAACATTTTTGACTGCGAATGCAATTTCGGTTTTATAAGTAAAAAATAGGAAAAATTTTTCAAAAATTTTTGGGGAACGTATGCAAAAAACCCCATTTCGTTTTAGTAAAAAAAAATTCCAACTTTTAATATTATTAATTGAAAATTTTAATTATTTTCTTTAAACAGTATTGTCAATGTAGCAGTTTTTTTTTTAAATTTTTTTTTTTTTATATGTGATGTTATTTTAAATAAAAAGAAAAAAGGGGGTTTAATAAATCATGTAAAGAATAAATGATAAAAAAAAAATACGTTTTTTTCACTTTTTTTATATAAGCTCCAATTTTATAATATACAGGGGGGTTGGCCCAAAAATATATATATATATATATATATATATATATATATATATATATATATATATATATATATATATATATATATATATATATATATATATATACATTTTTTTTTTTTTTGATTCTAGTTTTCTTTGACCTTTTTTTTTTTTAAAAATATATAGTTTTTTTTTTTTATTTCTTTTTTGGTTTTTTGGGCTCCCCCAATGAAAAATTTTTTTTTGTTTTATATTGATCGAAACGTCATCAATATAAAGTACTAAAAAAATATATATATATATATATATATATATATATATATATATATATATATATATATATTATAAAATATATATATATATATAATATATATAATATATCCCGGTGCCCCGGGGTGGCGAATTTTTTCCCTTTAAAAAAGAAAAAAAAATTTTTGGGGGGGGAAAAATTCCCCGGGGCCCCCCCCCCCTTTTTTTGTTAAAAAATTTTGCATATTTTTATTTTTTAAAAATCAAGCACCTTGATAAAAGCTTTTTTTTAAAATTTTTTGGTAGGTAAATTTTTGTTTTTCTAGGCAAGATAAAAAAAAAGTTTATAAAAAAAAGTTTTTGAATGCAAAATTATGCCCGAATCCCAATTTTAAAAAGGGCCCACTTTGATTTTTACGTTTTGTTTACCAATTAATTTTTTATTCATATATTATAATAAGTAAAAATTTAAAAAAGTAAAAATCAAAGTGGGGATGGTTAAAATTTGGGGGATTGGGGAAAAATTTACTTTTTTTATAAACTTTTTTAAATCTTAAAATATTTTTTTTCAAACCCCATAAAAAAAAATTTTTTAAAAAAAGGGGGCTTGTTTTTTTAAAAAAAAAAAAAAGCAAAATTTTTTTTTTAAACAAGCGGGTTTTGGGTGCCAAACAGTTTAACCCAAAATTTTTTTTTTCAACGTATAAATTCGCTCACCCCAAATATTAATTAAAATATATATATATATAAAATATATATATATATATATATATAAATATATATATATATATATATATAACATTATATATATATATATATATATATATATATATATATATATATATATATATATATATATATATATATATATATATATATATATATATATATATCATCATCATCATCTTCCCCAGCTTTATTCAACCATTTCCAATTAGGGGAAAATTTCCTTACGTATCCATATACCTGTTTCTCATTTTCCATTGTTCTCTTTTTTTCTTTTGGTTTTTTTGGGGGTTCCTTCCCATCTCAGGTGGGCCCTTTTCGGGTTTTTTTAACCCCGGGGGGAAATGGGGGTTTTTGGTGGTCCATCTATCATGGGGCCCTTCTTCCCGGTGTCCTGCCCACTGCCATTTAAGAGATTTTATTCTGTGGATCACATCTATTCCCGGGGGGTTCTTTGTCGTACCAAAATTTATTCTTTTGGGCCTTTTGTTTTCCCCCAAGTTTTTTGGTTTTCCATTGATCTTGTGCTCCCGGGGGAGTTTTCTTGCAATATCTGTTTTAAGTGTCCAGGTTCACATGTTTTGGGGTCATAAGGGGTAGTAACTTTTAAAATTTTGTTTTTTTTTTTAGGAGGAGTGGCATTCTGGATTTGCATATAACTGAATTTCTTCCGTACCCCCTCCACTTGCAATTTTTGATTCTTCGGTTGATTTCTGGTAGTAGGGCCCCTGATCTATAAAATTGGGGGGGCCCAGGTTTTTAATTTTCATTTTTCCAGATTTTTTTTTTTTATAATGTCTTCCCGTCTGCCAGTTCGTTGTACTTTTTTTTCTTTTTTTGCTAGATTCATTTTGAGATTATTCCCCTTTTACTAGCCGCATTCAGTTCATTTATTTGTTGTTGTAGCCCTGAGGGGTTAAATTAGAACTATGTCTTTGCGAATCTTAGAATGGCAAGGGGTTATTCTCCATCTATTTGCGGCCCCCCTTGGGGGCCCCAGTTCTTTTCGGAAGATTTTCCTTTTAGTGCCCCCTTGAAAGTTTGGAGATATTGCGTCTCCTTGTCGTACCCTTTCTAGTGGGAAATTGGGGAGTTAGCTCCTTATATTACAACTTGGCTTTAGTTTTGATATAAAAGGGAAGGTTTAAAATATAAGGTTTGTCGATCCCCTGATTTGTTAAGGCTTCTATTATTGTTTGGGATAAATCGAGTCGAAGGCTTTCTCGAAATCTATGAACGCTAGAGTTTTGTGGTAGTTCATATTCTTTGGTTCGGCTATTTCCCCCTTGTGTGTGTATATGGTCAATGGTGCTGAAGAATTTAAATCCCCCCGTTTCGTGGTTGTGCAGCATCTAATAAAATTATGTTTTCCCCATTTTTTGGGGGTTTTTTGAAAACCTTTGTATTTTTGGGAGTAGACTTATTGGTCTGTAATTTCTGATGCCCCCTTTTTTTGCCTTTTTTTTTGGATTAGTATTATGTTAGCGAAATTTCCCCGATTTGTGGTATGTGTCTTGTTTGTAGGCAACTGGTGAAATTTTTGCCAGATTTTCCAAGTCTTTTTTTCCCGCAATTTTTTCAATTTCGGTTTTTTCCCTTTATTTCCTGCTGCTTTTCCATTTTTCATATCTTTTTTAACGCATTTTCTACTTCTTCCACGAAACTTTGGGGGAACCCCTTCCATTGGGGAATTTTTTTTCATAAATTCCCCGGGGGTTTTTTAAGGGGATTAAAATTTTGGCCTTATTAAAACCCCTTTCTTATTTTTTTAATTTTGTTTTTTTAAAAGGGTAATTTGCTTCTTTTTCCCAAAATGAGGGCTTTCTTCGTTCTTGTAGCTTTTTCCTATTTTCAATTGCAGTTTGTACAAGTTTTTTTTTTATAGTTTTTAATGTCTGCTGCCCCAAATTTCTTTTTATTGTTTTCTAGTTCGGTGTATTCTACTCTATGTATGTTACCATGTATTTTCATTTTCGTCTTTTTTTTGGGGGGTTTTTTTCTCATTTGAAAGTTTGTATGTCGGTTTTTTTTCTTGACCCCCCTTTCCCCTTTGGGCAGCTTAATTTTCCCTTTTTATTAGTTTTGAGTGTAATTCTTTTTTCCTTTTAAATTTTGTTTAATAGATTTTTTTTACTGACTGGGGTTTTTTTTAGATTATCAGTATCAATCCTATGGTTGTTGGTTTTTTTAACTAATTTTAGCCCTCTAATCGTGGGCCCCAAACTACTTTCGCTCTGATTAATCTATGGTCACTACCAGTTTGAAACTTGTTAAGAACGCTTACACCCCTTTTAGGGGTTTTTTTCCCTTTTGTCAGGGGGAAATCTATTTCATTTTTTTTTTCTCCATTAGGTGCTTCCGTCCATTTCCCCCTTTTCGTTCTTTTTAAAGAATGAAAGCAATAAAAAAAGGGGTTTTGGGGCGGTTTTTAAAAACTTTTTTTCCCCTATCATTCCGTTCCCCAATTCCAAAAAATTCCCCCGCAGTTGTTTGGGTTTTGGGGCCTTTTTTCCCTTTTTCCTTAAAAATTTTAAGCTCCATTAAGTATTTTAAAGGGAATTTTGTTATTTAGAGGTTATTTTTTATTATAGAAAATTTTCGATTTCTTCGTCCGAGTGACTGGGGCGTTGGAGCGTAAACTTGAACAATTTTTGCAGTATTTTTTATAAAACAGTGTTAGGTTTTTCCCCTGATCCGAGATGCCCGTTATGTCTACGACCCTGTTTTTTTCCTTCTTTTTTTTTTAAGAATCCTACGCCACTTGTTCTTCCTGTCGGTGTTCCTTTTAGTATGGGGGGCCTGATTCAAGCTCTAATAGTTCTTCTTCTTTTTTCCCCTCACTTCACTGAGACCTATGATGTCCCACTTTTTTATTTTTTTTCCCCTTCCTCCAGCTCCGTTAATTTTTACTGGTTTATAGTGTTCGGCAATTGTATGTTGGGAAAAAACGATGTTGCTTTGTGTGGGTAGTGGTTTAGGGGTCCGCGGACTTAGCACCCTCTGCCCTCCTGGCTGGTTCCCGGGGCCCCCCCGCTCTGGGGCCATTTGGGCCTACGGAGAATGAGGGGCCAATTTCTTTGTCCGTCAATCGTGAGGGGTTGGAGACTACCTTACCACGCTGCCCCCAAAGCCGGGGGTTTGGAAGGGGCGAGGGATGTGGCCCCCAGCTTTTTGCCAGTTACTAGCGGGTCTTATATATATATATATATATATATATATATATATATATATATATATATATATATATATATATATATATATATATATATATATATATATATATATATATATATATATATATATATATATATAAAATATATATATATATATATATATATATATATATATATATATATATAATATATATATATTTTTTATATTTATATATATTTATATAT
>JAHBCN010027005.1:0-10351 GCA_019359885.1 Listronotus oregonensis | reverse complement strand
TTTAAACCCCTTTTTATAGTAACAATTTGATTCAATTGCATGCATAAAAATAAATCTTTCATATGTTACAAATAACGATGTGTGTATTTAATTTAAATAAATTTAAATGAAGATTTTAAATTCTCAAATTAAAACAATATAGTCTTGGGGATATACAAAGCTAAGATAACCTTATACTAATATTATTATGCTTAAATTTAGTATATTCTTTTTTCCGTGAAGTGACGGATTGCCGAACACGTTTTGTCAAAACAACATCGCATACAATGGTCGGAAGCAAAAATTATTCATAAAGAAAGCCACTGAAGGAAAAGACAACTTAAAGAAGCTGTAATAATTGTAAATCACCCAAATGTATTTAGCAAGCGTAGTATATCTATTTAGAAAATCTGGCAGCCGTTGCTAAACCGTGAAAAATCGGTCAAGCTTTGGTGAACAACGGTTAATATATAAGTCGTAGCTTTTAAGAATAGGCTTTGGTTATCCGAAAAGGGTTTGGGAAATACATCAAAACCCAAACGTTGTGTATCAATTAAAAAAAAAAGACAATGGATTAAATTTTATTTTATTGGAACCAAAAATTGTCTAATCTTTTAAAGAAACTTATTCCCGCTTTGTTTTATAAACTTTGCGAAAATTTTCCCCAAAAAAAAGTATTAGAGATCATTATATGGGCTCCCGTCTACCGATCAATCTGCTTGGAAATACTGCGTCCAGAAAATTACAAACAGGAGGTTTATTATCCAGTCTTAACTAAAAAATGTCGCAAGTGAATGTTGATTATCCGTTTTGTTTCACATTCTTAAGTGTTATGCTAGTCTTGATCTCGAATGCGAAATTTTTGTCTAATGGCAAAACTTGGCAACAATGTAAATGTACCTATATAATTTAACGGAAAAGGCTAACCCTTATTTTTGGTCCGCAATTAGGCTATTCTTTTTACCTACCTGTTGATTTGGTCCGCAATCGACATGGTCCCCGTACGTAAAGCACTATTGCCTGTGTAACTTGTCAGGTGGAGAAGCGGTGAACGATCGGGCGGGCTAAGTGGCCAATACTTGCAATATTACTAGTACTTTGACATATGTAATATTATTTAAAAAAAAAACATGACGCAAATATTGTCTAATTAGTTATAAAAGTACAAGAAAAAATAGTCAGTGTTATTATATTCCAAAAGTTAGCACAAACGTAAATTATTCATTTATAATATTACTTACTATTGCTTTAAAAAACCGCAGAAACTATATATGCAACTAAAGTTACTGTGTAATTTTTTTAACTCTTAATAGTGGTAGTTTACTTTTTATTGTTATTTTATTGTTTAAATAATTATTTTATTAAGTAAAAGAGCCCGACGTTTTCATGACTTTTATTTTTAAGAACAGAACGTATATTATGACCTTTAACATCTTCATTAACATCTCAGAGGAGAGCGGAGCGAGCAGATTTTTATGTCACGTAGTCTTGCAGCAGATGATCTGCTAATAGAACACGTGACATGTGATGAATAGATGAAATAAAGAAACAGTTTTAAGCAAAAGAAGCAAAAAAATGGCAATAACGAACTTTGCGTATATTAAATGGGTGTATGTTTCCTATTCCAGGAGTCGTTACAAACCGCGGTTACCTTTATTTACAATTTATATATAAATACTCTACTGTAATTGGAACTATTTGAGGATGGAAGTTTTAATAAGTACTTGTACTTGTATACTATATGCTGTATTATAGCGAAATAAAAAATTATAAAATGTAATACCTATAATACTTTATAGATAACAGTATTACTAAATATAAAAAATATTTTGTGTACAATGTAATGTATAACTCCTTAAAAAATTAAAATTTGTAAATGTTTTACTTTTATCATTTTCCAATAATACTTTTCCTGGCCCTTCATCTATTAAACTCCAACTAGACATACTAAGACCTTATTGGTAGTGATACGTAAAAGTAACAATTGTTTCGGCCCTTATTGATGACGACACGTACAGTGTTTTCCCGTATAATTGCGCACCCCTTTAAAATCTTTATTTTTATAGATAGAAAAAAATAGTTTATATGAAAGTTGCAGGATTTTTCATGAAGATTTTCATGGTGTAAGATATAAAAACAAATGATGATCGAAAAATTAACAAATCACTATCAACTTCGTTATTTTAAATGAAACACCCTGTATATGATTGAAAATTCAAATTCTGCTAATCTTCCTCTTTTCAAATATATAACTTATCTATGTTCGGATAAACGAGTTGCAAGTTATTTGAATTTAAAATATGTTCTTATAAGCCATAGTTAGCCATGGACACTTTAACCAAATCAATATGTTAGCACCCTTATTTTAAAGCAAAATCACGCTAAAAAACAAAATTAAAAATGTCATGAGCTTTTACATGTTATTATCCATATGTTTGGAAATGTTGTTAAGCTCCGCTTCCAAGCGTGACGTCACGACTTAGGGAGTCCATTACGATGAATAGTACCTAAACAACGCCCACGCACGAACTAGCTGGTCTAAGGACTGTGAATACCTTCAGCTAAGCATATGTGGTAGTTCGGGAGGCCTCCGCAAAAAAGCTGATCAATAAGAGATACGCATAAAACACTTTTTTATATTACTTTAAACTATAGTCAATTCAAAGCTGCATTGGTGTATTACGGGCAATTTTATAATTTAATTTATAACAGGAAATTTTATAAGCCAATTTATTACTGGAAATTACTAAGCTAAGTTATTACAGGTAATTTTTAACGCCCCACTTGGGCAAAAAATAATAATAATTATTGTAAATAAAAGTAAAATAAATAATTATTTAGAAAGTGCTCGGCTAGCTCAGAAATAAAAATAAAAATAATCATTGGCTAAAGATGGTTACAATAAATACTTACAGTCGCATGAGGCTCTACACAAAGGCGAGTGCATTCTTGAAGGGGGTATTGTCAATAAAAGTCAAAATATAAATATACTTGTTAATGCTTTATTACAAAAAATAATAAAATAATTGTAACAAATTCCTACCAAATTGGTGAATGCACCTTTTAAACCAAAATTTAATAAGATTTTAAATTATTGAAAAATAAATGACAATGTTAAACTAAATTTGACTTGTTTACAGATTTACAGTTACTAAAGCAAAAAACTGGACAATTAATAAATTGTCAGCAAAATCCTATATATAACAAAGTCCGTAAGCTTATAACTTTTACAGAAAACCTTCTAGTATGTTACCCACATATACGTAAGGCCATAAGTTGCATTTAAAACTTTTTCATAGGCACTTACAAATTAAACAAAAATAATAAAATGAAGCAGAATGACGTTATGGACGTTACAGCAAAATATCTCAGAGCTCTAAGGCTTAAACAAAAAATATATCCGGTCAAGGGTTAAACAAAAACAAATGTCAGTAACTCTATCTAATTAATCAATTATCAAATTCAATATTTATAATTAAACCGTATAAGATTATTACCAAATGATTAGCAATAAACCTTATACCTCCTACCACAGATTGATATACAACACTCGTACTCATGTATATGATTACAACTCATAAGTACCAACTGTCCCTACCAATTTGTTTCCCAATAGAATAGTGTTAAAAGTAAGTGACTATATACCCCTAAGGTATACCATAATAATAAATGTTCTTTCGATAACCTTTAAAGCTTTAAAAGTGCACATGTTTATACTTATGTCCAAATTCCAGTCTTAGATTTTAGTGAAGGTACCGAGAAAATAATGTGTTAATGACTGTTAAGTCAGACAGATAAGGTATTAAGTAACATCAAGCTATTAAAATGATTAGCAGGTGTTTTTGATAAAGGTTTCAGTTCAAATCTAAGGCTAGACTATCGACATGACATTCTCTTAAGTCTATGTTATATCATTAATCTACAAAAATTTTCTTAAACTTAAGACTTAGCTGTGATTTTCCTGTTATTATGGAAGCAAGTGGTTGTGCCTTAGAAACAGTAGTCTAGCTGTCAGTCATCAGCAACTAATGTCGGCAACTTGGGTTTGTCACTTGAATCTCCAACATAAGGCATGGGATTAAATCCATTAACTCGAACTGGAACTAGGCATAAGCTGCATTGGCCGAAACACAAAATCAAGTCGAAGAAATCAAAGAGGTAAAAGCCGAAATAGAAATGAAAAGAGCAGAAAGAAAGAAGAAAGAACCCTAAAAAAAAACAACTCGTCTAAGCTTTATGCATGGTTACGTATGATGCTTTACGAAACACAGAAATTACATCCCTTACATAAATTACCCAATAAGCATAAAAATTCTAGACAAAGTTCTCCTTAAAAAAACAATCCATTTAAAGAAAACCCCATAAATTAACTACGCAATTATCATAACCCCAAAATCGAATACAATACGTTTTCAAAGTTAGATCAAAAATTCAAAGTAGCAATTTGATAAAACTGTGTGAAATAGTAAAATTCTTACCTTTTTCCACAAACTAAACGAGCCACTATCGCCCCTTATAAGGTATTGACGAAGGAAAAGGGTTCCATGCAAGTTTGCACGTGGTATAATCCTTCTTTAAGAAGACATAAATTTCCCAAAAATTATACGGATAACGTGACATTTCACTCCGAAACAACGTACTACAATTAGCACAAACAAACGGGAAATTTACTTAGGCATTTGTTCAACAATCCCCAAAACAAGGGTTGAAAATTAACTTTTAGAACATTGCCTTTACGTGTGCTGTCTCCTTGGTGGTCAGCAGGAGAGAGAAGGCTTCCCCAAAACTTATTTTTCACCGACAGCGTTTTCTGTCAAGGACGACCTTGGCAGTACCAAAACCCTTCTTGCTACAATTCTACCAACTCACACACAATCCATCACTGGCTCGCTGGCTGGCCTTTTGCCATCATTCCTAAGGATTGGCTCTAAGACACCAGGAACTACCCAGATATTACTAACAAACAACGCACGTTCAGCCCCGCAAAATATAATCCCGAAATCCAGATATAACCGGTTTCTGTCAGAACTTTCTAAAAGAAAGATTTGGAATCATCTGATTTCAGACCGCCTCTCACGGTACCAAGCGGCGTTGCTACTACGACATCTTGCCAGTCATTTTAGCCAAAAAGAAAAAGAAGAAAAGTAAACAACTTCACCTTAAACCTGACTTATTTTAAAACGTCAAAATTTTAAACTTCAAAACTACAAAAACAAAACAAAGAGTCATGAATGTACATAATTCAAAAGAAAAACAATGTAAAATACTCCATACGGTTACAAAAACAACCACCAACATGTCAACGACCCCTGAAAATAAGGAAAGGTCAATAAACAATCAAACACAAAACATTCCGCAGACCATAGCTAGTAATAAACAACATTTTAGACTAAAGCCCTGCCTTCTGCATTTAAGGTATTTATGCAAAAAGGTATTTTAAATCAAAAATTGTTATAGTTCAATTTTTGAACTGTAACAGGTGCCTCAGCTGAGCGGGTTTAAATTACATTTTTTTACCTAGAAAAAATGAAAAATAGGTTTTTTCAATATAACTCGAAAACTATTGATTTGTAAAAAAAGGATGTATTTAAAATTATTGATCTAATAAAACGCCCTTATTTTTGTTTAATAAGTTTTTTTGTAGCTTTTTTAGTTTTTAAGATATTAACAATTTAAATTTAAAATAAAGACGCAAATATCTCAAAAACTAGAAGTGCTACGAAAAAATGTATAAAACAAAAATATGCTTTTTAATAGGCTCTATAAAAAAAGGTTTTATACACATTTTTCATAAAATAAGTAATTAAGGCCATATAAGCAAAAAAGTGATTTTGGCCATTAAACATTTCTCTCTTAACAATATTTTTGGTATACCAACCCCGATCCCTCTTAAACTTTATTTAAAATTTTTCATTCATTAAATTAAACAAACTAATACACATGTGGCTAGAAGCAATAGGGGATACTATGGTGGTACGAATATTCTATTTATTTATTTTGGTCCAGTAACTACCCGTTTTGATATACTTGAAACTTTAACTTAAAGAAAATTTAAACTCTATTTTATTAAAAAAATAATAAAAAAATAAACATTTCTCGATCTTCTATACTACTATTATAAAAACAGTTATTTGTTTAGAATGTTATGGAGAAAATTTTCACATCAAAAAGATCATTTTCCTACGAGCGTGCGGAAAAGTCCACTTTTCCGCACGCATTTGTGCGCGCAAAGTTGCACTTTTCAGCACGGCGTGCGGAAAAGTGAACTTTTCTGCACGCCGTGCGGAAAAGTAAAACTACTCTAAAATCTTACAGGTAAGCAAGATTTATATGTAGTTTAGTAATTTTAGGCTATTTCATGCAATATACGAAGCCATTGCAAGAAGTTTTAGTTTATTCTCTTTTTTGTTTGTTACTTCGCAATTTTCAATATTTCAATTAAAACACAAAAAAAACATTTTTTTAATTACCCTGTATAATAATATTAAATGATTATGACAAGTCAAGCAACAATATGTAATCTTGGTGATTTTAACACATGTCAGAATTTTTCTTCGTTTCCATATGAACAAGCAATTGCACAAATGAATTTCAATACAAACAAGCATTTTCAATGAAAAGGCGTCATAGTATCTTTTTTTAAATAAATAAAAATCCGCCAAAAATAATTATTTAAAATGAGTAGTTCCGATGGGGAGCTACCAGATTCTATCGTGGATGCAGCAAATACCGTAAGTTTGAATTTATTACCAGCAAAATCTCGTGAAAAATATGAGAATCAATATAGTCATTTCGAAAAGTGGTGCTCCAGCAAGGGGACAAAAAGTATTAAAGAAGTGTTCTTGGCCTATTTTGCGGATTTGCAAAAAACATATAAACCTAATACTTTATGGAGTAAGTACTCTATGTTAAAATGTGTCTTCAAAGTGAAAAGGAACCTTAATTTAAGTTCATGTTTCAAGCTAACATCACTACTTTCACACTAAAACGTGGGATACCGGCCAAAAAAATCAAAAACTTTCAGCAAAGAAGAAGTTTCAAGATTTATGAAAGAAGCACCTGATAATATTTACCTTCTTATAAAAGTTGCTACAATTTTTGGATTAGCCGGTGCTTGTAGGAGAGATGAACTTACAAAAATAATGATTGATGACATACAGGATAAAGAAAATTTGACAGTGGTGAAAATTTCTGACAGTAAAAATAACACTTCCAGAATCTTTGTAGTGTCCGTTGAAACAAATAACGGACTTTATCTGCAATTGTACCGTAAATATGCAAATTTGCGAAAACCACATACCCCACACAGACGTTTTTTGTCCAGTATAAACAAGGAGCATGCAGTACGCAATGTGTGGGAATAAATTCAATAGGTAAAATGCCTTTAGAAATTGCTGCATACCTAAAATTAAAAAATCCAGAAGAGTACAGTGGACATAGTTTTCGTCGATCCTCTGCGACTATGTTAGCGGATTCTGGAGAAGGAATTACCAATGTCAAGCGACTTGGGGGCTGGAAATCAACGGCTGTAGCTGAGAGCTACATTGATGAATCCACAAATCAGAAAAAGGATATGTCGAATAAAATATTGAACTCCCCTCCTGAGCTAAGTCAACCTTCATCAAGCCGTACAATAAGCGCTTCCATAAGCCACCCGCTAAATGAAATTACAGGTTCTGCAATTAATTTACAATATGCTAATAACTGTTCTTTTGTTGTAAATGTTATCAACAAATAATTTCCATTTTTATAAATATGTTGTAGTAGTTCTTTCAGATTAAACATAATTTAAAAAATAACCATTGCTTTAATATTGGTATTATCTGACGCTCGTAGGAAAAATTTTGTTCCTAACGCTTGCGCAAAGTGACTTTTCCGCACTTGACTGCAGTCGCGTGCGGAAAAGTATCACTTTGCGCACTTGTTAGGAAAATAACTATTTTTAATAGTTTATTTAGCGTTAAACTTTTAAAACATTTTTTCACTAAGCTATCTACTTCTTCTAGGCTTACAGTCAAATAATACAAATAATAGCAACATAGGACATAAAGAATTGGCAAGAACCCACATAAACGAAGCACCAATTTTTTTTTCAGTTAAATTTATGTTTAAACTTTAATTTAATAATATTTTAAAGTAGTAAATAAATGAATAAATACAATAATTAAAAAAAAAGATTTTGAATAAACTGTAAAAAAATGTGTTAAAAATAATACATACTTGTACCAAAAAAATATTATTAGCGAAATTTTTCATGGCCAAAATCGATTTTTTGCTTATATCTTCTTTATTCCTTGTTTCAAAAATCTGTATAAATTTTTTTTCATAAAGCATATTTATTGTTAAAAGCATTTTTTCTTAGCTCTTTTAGTTTTTGAGATATTTGCGTTTTTATTTTAAATTTAAATTGTTAATATCCCATGCGATGCGATTTCGAATTGACTATAGTTCATAGTAATATAAAAAATATGTTTCATGCGTATCTCTTATTGGTCAGGTTTTGCGGTGGTCTCCGGACTATAGGAGGTCGAGAAGATTTAGAGCCGGATAACTTCCTAAATTCAATTCTAGGGTTGAACGGAATCATTAAACATTTTAGCATGCATTAAATGTAAATATAATATGGTTTCTTTTTAAAGCAAAATGATCATATTTAATACATTACACTGTAAAAATATTTTTAGATAAAAAAATACGACTAAAAATACTAATTGACGAGTCCAAGCATTTTTCCAAAAAATAACTAGCTTTTGATTAATTGAATTTAATCCAAGTTAGAAATTCGCACTATAGAAGGCAGAAGTTTAATATTTCTCACCTACCAGACCTATTAATAACTTAATGGAGCTTTTGATATTAGTAATAAAGTAATTTAATTAATATTTACCATTCGATATAAGTTTATTAAAGGGTTACATTAAATTACTTGCTTGCGCCCCGCCGTGCTTATTAATATTCGGCATTTTGCGATTCAAATTTGGTAAGGTAAATTATTAAGATTATAATTTTGTATCACGTGAAAATTAATAATTTTCCAAGTTAAGTTGGAAGTTGAGTGGCAAGAACTTATGGTAATAAAATAACAAAACATTATTGAGAAATTGGAAAATGAGATAGGAATATAGGAGAAGCTCTGGTTGTCGTTAGTCGCAATTCTGTGAGGGGATGCTGTGAGACCGTAGCTGGTACAGGGTGATCTCCTATAACGTCGCCCCCCTGATTCTTTTTAATTTTAGGCGTCCGAAAAAATTTAAATGCATGGTTATGTAGGTACTGAAAAATACGTTTTTTTTCTATATATAAAAAAAATGAAAATGATCAGTATACAGGGAAAAACAAAAAGTGATTTTTTTAATGGATCACCCTATATATAAATATATTTTTGAATTCCTTGTAAAATTCTAAGCACAATTTATAGAATATACCTTATACCTAAATTCAAACGTTTCTGAAATATTCGCATTTGAAATATTATCGTCCAATATTTTTTAAACAACTGTTACAAGTTAAAAAGCCTTGGATTAGCACAATGTTTGTTGAAAATAAATAACTGTAGTAACATTATTCCAATATTGTTGGAGTTGTCTTGTAAAGTAAGCAAGAATGTCGTACTTAGAGAAAAACAAATTATTTTGACTTATTATATTAAAAATAATATTATTTGTCGCGCTGCCATTGAAAATATGATAGAAGATAATCCCGGTACGCATACCCCAAGTCGAAAAACGTTCACATCTATGTATAAGAAATTTTAAAAAAGGTTAAATTTACTAAGGAGAAAAAGAACTGCGAACGTAGATGAAAATGCAGAATGAAATATTTTGCTTGCTATAGAAGAAAATCCAAACAATTTCATACGAAACATTTCAAAGACATTACGAGAAACAGAAGAAAATATTAAACTTAAAACATGGGATTTAAAGCCATATAAAATTAAACCCACTACAAAGCCAACCCAAATGCAAAAAGATGATCGAGTCACATTTTGTTAACTGATTGTAGATAAAATTAATATAAACATCAATTTTTTGAAAGTAGTTTTATGAACCGACGAGTCTACTTTTCCTACGAGTGGCCTATTTAACCGAAAAAATACCAGATAATGGATAAGAGAGAATCCTCTTTCTTTTAGAAAATTTAAGTTCCAACGGCGACAATCCGTAAATTTGAAGTGTGGTATCCTGGGGAATCAAGTTATTGGTCCGTATTTTTTGGTAGATAGCGTTTTAAATGAAGCCCGCTATATGTTACAAAATATCATTTTTAAACAGGATGGGACATTTCCTCACAATATTTGTAATGTGGTTAATCACCTAAATGAGAGGTTTTCTGATTGGATCGGAAGAAATGGGCCAAATAAATGGCCTGCGAA
>JAHBCN010027004.1:0-10309 GCA_019359885.1 Listronotus oregonensis | reverse complement strand
AAGTATTTCTATATATAAACTGTATGTATTTAAACATTTAAAGATCCCATGGATTTGTTACCTATTTATATTGTTTGTACATGAGTGCTCCCTTTAAGCTTTCAGCAGGCTAACTGCCATAATTAGGTATAGTTGGAAGCACTGATTATTATCAATGAAGAATCTAATAAGCCTATTTTATTTAGTCCAAAGCTAATGAAAAACTATACAAATAAAGAAACAACAATCATAAATTAAAACTTTTAATCAATATTAGTAAAATAAAATATAAAAACAGCACACTGACAGGAACAGAAAGATATTAGCGTAGCAAATAAAAGAAAACAGAAAAATGCATTAACAAAACAAACTATGTCAATCCTGCAGGTTGTAGTCAAGGAAGTTTAAAGGTGTATGGAAGCCCAATACTGTAGAACAAAATTGTCCAGGCGTGCAGGGCAGCGGGAATAGGGGGGTTGGCCCCGCGGTATTTGCGCAATGAATAGTAGGTCAGGGCCGGATTTCCATAATTCTTTGTTACTATCTATAAAATTGACATCATCAAATGTCAAATTCCAACATTCACTGTTTTTTTTTTGCACAAAATTGTTGGTTATTAAAGAATACTACTATAGAATATTTAAAATTATTGTGTAATATTAGATTTTATATCATCTGATATAATATCGAAAGAATAGATGGCGCCACTTTATTGCCTTCTATTTAAATGGTCGATATTTTTGAAAGTTTTGTATTTTTACCAAAAATCTTTGTAAATAAATAAAAACACGATTTTTTAAAATAAATTTCAAACATTGTATGATAGTATTATGTACTTATCACCAATTTTGTGATAAAAGAAAGGCAAGATAGTGTAAATGAGTTTAATCTAATCCTAAGATTCTGGTTGTACATTAAAAAGTGAAAATTTTTATAACTGCTTTTTAGGCATATACTTTTCACTAATAACAAACATTCATGAGACAGAGTAACAGTGGTTAAAAATGTTTAGTAACCTTTGGTACCTGAGTATCCATTGTAACAGTATCCGTTAAATATTATGTGTGTACAGTATGTCGAGCTTAAAAAGTTGATAATGCAAGATTAAGAAACCAAAATCTAATTTATTTTTAAACAAATGGTATTGTCTCGAAAGTTGCCTCCTCTCCGATTTTGATCATATTTGTAACAGGGGCGCTATTACAAATCTGAAAAAATATCTTTTTGGAACGTGTTTCCGAGATCTTCATCATCAAAGTTGAAAATTAAACTAACCTCATTTTCACTATATTCTCCCTTCTTTTGTACATTGATTTTACATTAAAGTGGCACACATATTTATAAACACCTTTTAAAACCTTGTATTTTTATTTATTTTACATCTTTTTTCCATTAAATTGCGAACTTTTAAGTTCAAAGACAGCAGCCATATTTGCTTAAAAAATAAAAGTGTAAAAAAGGTGTAATATAAACATAAAAAAAAGTTTTTAAAAGGTGTTTGTGAAATATTGTGTGCCAATTTAGTGTAAAAATCAACCATTTTGTGTAAAAGAAGGAGGAATAGTGTAAATAAGTTTAGTTTGATTTTCAATTTTGATGATGAATATCTCGAAAACGAAACATTGCCGTTTTTTTTTTAGATTTGTAATCAGCGCCCCAAAAAACCTTACAAAATTGTACTTCCTTTCATTCAATTAGAGGGACCTGTATATATTAAAATTTGCCTGGTCTGCCCAGGAATCAATAATTTTGACCCTTTAAAAGAGTGTACTAAATTAATAAATGAAATAAATGTACCTAAATGTAAACCTTATTTCTTTTTAATAATCCACAGAAATACACAAACATTGTGGAAATCATCTAAAAGATAGTTAAGATTGCCTTACTTTTCTCACTAATATTTCCTATGAAATTTTCATTTTCTATTATTCATAATTTATATATTATTATTTATTCGGTTACCTAACGTTACGTCTTATAAGAAGCACCTAATTTAAATATAAAAAATACTTACCTAAAGTTAAAAAGACGGGTATGTTACCCTTGGATTTGCAAAACAAAACCATACAACCTCTAGTCATTTTGTTACGATATTATAAGTAACAAACAATAAACACAAAATTATAGTCACAATTTATTAAACACTAATCACTAAAATAAGAAGGTTTTGATCAATCCAAAAAACGGTACTCCGGCTCTCATAAAATTATAATGTGTTGGCTAACTTCACACTGATTTATCAGTGTGTAAGTAGGCAATACGTTAAATTATTTCGTGGAATTTTGTTATTGCGCAGAATCGGCGGGGCCAACTCTTGACAGTTATTTTCATACTGGGCTGGACATTTTTTGATCGAATGGGCCATAGCATTGGGCTTCCATACACCTTTAAACTTCCTTGGTTGTAGTACGCTTTATCGACCAGTAGGCCAGTAGGCTTTTTACTTTATTTTTAAAATATATATAGAGTAGTTCTCAGAGACTGAGAAAGGTAATTGTAAATATCTTACTCTCATAAAATATAGAATTTTTCGTAAGGGTAGATTTCGAAATGGGGAGTGGTAGATTATGATTTTGCTAGTGTTGTAATTTGCCTCATTATGCGTGCTGGATTTTTTTTAATGTACGTCATTTAATTAGAAAACAGAACTAATAGTTGTAACATAATACTCGTAATTAAGTAACCACACATCCTGTGTAATATTTTGCATATCGACTATTTTAAATGTTTGTTTAAGTTTCTACTTGTAAACATTGGGATAAAAATTTCACTTTCTACAATACGAATTTGAATAATCCTTTAGAGACACTATTGACATGAAATTGTTGAAAAGAAAGTGAAAAGCAGGAAATAACGTTTTGTTTGTTGACGGTCTAAAATAATATAATAAGTTTGATTGTGATTATTTAATAGATACGTTATTATTATTAGTTATAAACAATAGAGATCAATATTATGCATTAAAAAATTGGCAGGAGGAAATACACCAGTTTTTAATGTTTAAATTGTAATTAGTGTACTTTTAAAATAAATGCGTAAAAGTGCAATTTGACGCCCTCAATTGGGAGCGTAAAATTGTATTTTAGGCCTGATCGTCCAAAAACTGATTTTTCTCTCTTTACACGGAAAAAAATATACTAAATTTAAGGATAATAATATTAGTTTAAGGTTATCTTAGCTTTGTATATCCCCAAGACTGTATTGTTTTAATTTGAGAATTTAAAATCTTCATTTAAATTTATTTAAATTAAATATACACATCGTTATTTGTAACATATGAAAGATTTATTTTTATGCATGCAATTTAATCAAATTGTTACTATAAAGATTTAGAATGAAGATATCAGTAGCTCAGCATAAGTCGAAAGTTTCTTTAGAAATAAATATATGATTTTGTTATATTGAAGATTCTACCGAATCTGAAAAGTTAATTCGGAAATGTTAGTATGTTTAAAATAAAACACAACTTCTCAAGCAAAATTACGCCCTATTTAAAATAAAATATCGTACTTTAAATCTGAGCCTACAATTTGTATTTCTAAGAATATGATATACTCAAATTAGATATTTAAATTTTGGTTTTATTATACAAATCTTTGTATAAGTAGTTTTGTTTTATTTAGTGATATTGTAATATTAAAATAAAAATATTAACTATTTAATTAAATAATTTTAACATGTTCGGTTTAATATGCTGACATTTTTAGAACTAAAATATGTACAGGATGTAACAAATTTGAATGTATCCATGGGGATTTTGGAAACCATGGAATACGAAGTCGGTTAAATTAAGGCAAAGTTGCGCATTTACTTGCCCAACAAAATGCCAAAATTTTGAAAAATGTATTTGATTTTTTTCTAACCCTATTTATTAACCGATTTTAAAATTAATAACACATTCACATAGCCACTTTATTTCCGCTAAACATTAGTGTTTTGGATTTGCCATTCAACGTTTCGTTTTGACGACCATCATCAACTTTATTTTTTCTTGTGTACGCCATATAGGATCTCTTTCACTCTCATTACTTCTTGAGCTAAGTACCGAACCACAAATCTGATATGCAAGTGTGGTACATCGTTAAATAGGTCATTCAATAAGAAACTCAAAACTAAAAAAAAATCCAATATGGCGTCCACAAGAAAAAATAAAGTTGATGATGGTCGCATAAAATTAAACGTTGAATGGCAAATCCAAAAACACTAATATTTAGCGGAAATAAAGTGGCTATGTAAAGTTATTAATTTTAAAATCGGTTAATAATAAGGTTAGAAAAAAAGATCAATTTTTGAAAATTTTATTTTTTCGTATATCTCTGGAACTATTCGGAAAAATTACACATTTTAAACGGCATTTTGTAGGGCAAGTAAATGCGCAACTTTCCTTCAATTTAACCAACCTCGTATCTCTTACGGTTTTAAGATCCCCATGCATACACTCGAATTTGTTACACCCTGTATAATACATTTAAAGAGAAGCTGCTGCACCAATAACTGAACACATTCTTTTTTAACGTGACCGGATTTTTTTCCGTATTCAGTCAATTTTAGTAAAATAATGTTGTATATGACCTCAACACTGTTGACCTAAACAACGTTACTTTCATTAAAATTGGAAATACGAAAAATATACGGTTACTTTTTTAAAAATGATAAAAATCCATTATTACGTTTAGCTAACATTAATTCGGTATACAATTTTTTTAAAGTTTTTTCGCTGTGTTAAAAAAGTCCATTATAATTATAACAGGTTTCGCTGACAACTACAAAAAAACAACAGGTAAAAAATCTTAACGTTTATTAAAAAAATATCTTGCTGAAGCTTTTTAAAAATCTGTTAAATAACAAAATATAATTTTTATTATAGAAGAATTAACTTTAAGTTCTACTTTCTTGGAAAAAGAACCAGTCTTGTTCTAAACTTTGTAACGAAATAAAAATCAGTTCAGCCATTTTTTTTGAACAGTCATTCGAGGCCCAACCAACGGGATTAGTTTTTTAGAAGGCCTTCGGACAACTCTGGCAACTGGTCTTCCTCTGACATTCTCTAAAAATAAAATAAACATTCGAAATGCTAAAATTAAAATATTAAGCAACACATTTTTCTGTAATAAGTAAATAGGTGGGTATATCGATTTCTATACCAACATACAGATAAATAAAAATAAAATATAAATAAAATGCATGTTAAAATTTAATTTAAAAGTAAATTAACTCCTATACATACATACAGGGGTGACAAACTACAAGTACAAAGTGTTTTAAATATAATTAATTCAAAAAACTGTTTCTCAAATCGTATACTAGGTTTTACTAGGTACTCCTAAACATTTAACTAAAAAGGTAAAGATACTCAGGCTTATACAATATATAGAAAGCAAGATACATAATTATGTATTATTATTATAAATTTTATTTGTAAGAATTTTTTCAAATAGGTGCAGTTTGGGGTACCTATAGGCTACAGGGAGTCAAAGTTTTAAAATAATATACTTAACTAAAAGCAGTTTGCTTAGAATAGCTTTAGTCAATTTCATTTACCCATATTCCTACCTGGAAGTTTTAAAAAATGTAACGCGCGCCAATGCCTTTCAATTCCATTTAAGATTTTTTGAATAGTTAAATAAGAAATTTTTATTTTAAAAATAATGCCTAAAAATATACAATTTATTAGACATGTAGGTAGGTATATGTATATATTGTTTGTTAGGTATACTGAATGTTATCACACTCTGTACTCATATTCTGTAGCCTGTAAAATATTAATGGTTTATACAATGTACTTAGTAGTGTTTTTAATCAGTTATTATCTAACATTTTATATAAACATGTTTAGTTACGAAACAAAAGCGTATGTTCCTATAGGTAAGATTATTTAAATAAAAATGCCTGTTTTGGTGACAATTGAGATCTATCGACCCTTGGTTTTTTGGACAACAGTTTTATAAAACAATGGTGTAAATACTTACCTAGACTTGGATAACACTATCACATCCTCACTGTTGTAAAATGTCTTCAACTCCCATTATTTAACACCCAAAACAAAAACACGTGCAACGAGACTAAAACAGTCCGATTAAATTTCGCTATACCCTACACCTTGATCTATAATCACAAGAATGACCGGGCAAACCAAGCACCGCCAGTTTTCGGTGCCAATCGGGGTACATCGTAGGTGGACTTTCTAGAAATGAAAATTTCCGAATTTCAAAAATTTTATATTTAGATTATATTGCAAATATATTCTCAAATTGAGCAATCCAAATGTTTCAACTTGAACATACAGACGCGTTCTTTAAATGATATGTCATTTTAATTGTAAATGACCAGTTTTTATTTTAAAAGTAACTGAAATTCAAAGTAAAATTATATGTTATTTTAAACTGAAGAACAAAGAAGTTCAAACCAAAATCATGAAAGTCTTAGCTTTAGACTGTATTTTAAAAGTGAAAATATATTCTGAGGATATGAAATAATTTTATTAATCATTTTGAAATATTTCTTTTAAGGTGACTTTCTTCAAATAAGAATCGGTAATCTCAATTTAAATAAATATAAACAAAAATATCTAAATACTCTATTTGATAATATGTTTTTTTCTGTGTAGACGGATATTTTTTAACCACATTTTGTTTTTTTTTTGTAATTAAAGGAGGTAGTAATATTAGGTTTGGAAGGACCTCAGCTTCCCCCTTGATTGAGCCTTTTGATCAGCATATAATAGTTTACTAAATTTAGTGAACCTTGTATAGTAATTTTTATTTCATATGATCTGGGTTTATTCAATTTCTCTTACCTTGTTTCAGATTACATCCAGACTTGGCCCAATCCGTATCTCATCACCTACAGGAAGTTATGGACGCCATTAAGCAGAGGGATTGTTCGAGATTTTCTTGCAGCCGGAAATTTCCGGTTCCGGCGCAGGCAGCGTAAGAGCAGAACATTTTTAGGATGAAACAAAATAAAGGAGGATTTTTTTTTTATTAAACGACTAAGATTTTCGTCGAATATCGTAGAGAAATTTCTGATGATGAAATTATTGTGATGCTGTTGAAAACGGAACTGGACTATATACATTATGAGACGTAAATATGGATGTGTACAGGGGTATCCAACAAGGATTGAAGTGGGTCTTATTTGTGACTTTTATTATATTTTTTTTCGTATATTCTAAAAAAGTATTAAAAAATGATTTAAAATGAAACAAAAGAAATACGACAAAAAAATAAACATTTTTTATTGGATAATTTTTAAAAGTATCTGTTTTTGACAGGTTTTAATAAAAATGATTGTGTATTTATTTTTAATAACAACAGAATTAATTTAATTTATATGATAAAATTGCCATTTAAATTATTATTTTTTTTATCTTGGGACAGTCCACGAAGGCTGATGCCTAAGTAATAAACGTACCGTGGGTGTCTTCAGTGTGGTGGAGGAGTTTGTTACGGAACTAATTTTGGAGATTGGGAGAAAAGGAAAACTTCTGCGGGCAGCAGGTTCCATAGTCTTGACACTCTAGGGATGAAGGAACGAAGAAAGCGGGAAGTTCGGGCCTCTCTACTGAACTGTAAAAGGATGCATAAAAGTTGCACTACGTGTTGCTCTGTTGGGAGCTGCCGAGAAGGAACTATACTGGCCAATTCCTCCGAGCAGAAGCCGTGAAAATACCTATAGAAGAGCGACAGATCCCCTACAGCTCGACGGGGGCAAGAAGAGGAAGCCTTTCTGTGAGCGTTGGATCATTAATACGACGAACGGTCTTCTTTGAATGCTAAGTGTTGTAGGGGACGCCATTCCCCAGACATGAGAACAATATTCTAAAGAGGGTCTGATTTGGGGTACATACAGAATGTACAGATTGGAAGAAGAAAAATATTTTTTGGCTCGGAAGAGGTATCCAATCTTTTTTAAAGCTGCCGAAGCTATGGATGAAATGTCTTTGTGCCAGTTGAGGTTATTCTCAAAAGTAACGCCTACAAGATTAAACGACTCTTTGTTCTGCAGAACTTGCCGCTCATATGTAAGGGATGAGCATTTGCAGACTTATTTCGCGACAGCGAACATGACTGTGTTTTCGAAATTCGAAATTAGAAAAAGGTAATAAAAAATACCTGAAATTTCTAAACACAAAAAGCTTATACTTAAATCTAGCGTTTTGTACTATTTTTGATACCTACTGGAAATATTAAAATAAATGAATTCTGTTGTTACTAAAAATAAATACGAAATCCTTTCTATTAAAACGTATGAAAAAACATAAAACGCTTTCAAAAACGATTCAATAAAAGTGGTAATTTTATCTTGTATGTCTTTTGTTTCAATCGTTTTTAAATGGTTATCCAAATTGGAAACTCGATGAAACGTGTTTTTAAGAATTTTTAAAAGAGGCATTTATTTAATAAATTTAAGATTTACATTTACATGTAGCGAATTTCTTAAGCCCTAAATTTGTTTGTTTTGAAGAATAGACGATTTCCTGAGGTCCTCTAAAAAATGTCGGTGGTGAGCAAGATATCTTGGTTTGGTTTATTTAGAAATAGAAAATTTAAAAAAAAATTGTGAATTGATGGATGCGGTATTAATCAAGGAATAGTCAAAATTTTAATTTTTGACAAAATGACGCATTTAAAAAAAAGTGATTTTCGAAAAAAAAAGAAAAAAATTTTAAATTAAAATCCCATTGTCACTATTTTTCTTTAAAATTCTACGGAAAAAATTAACATAGGGCTATTTCACATTTTTTTAAAAATAAAATTCAAAAAATACATCTGAATCACCTTGTTGGTATCCTGTTCTAGTAAAAAATGTACAAGTTTCTGTCCTTTTTATACTCTCAAGGTTCTTTCTATTACTTGTCCTTTAATTGTTAGTCAATAATATTTATTAATACTCTTATATTGTTTTAAAATTTAGATTTGTTATTTATTTATTATTAATATTAAATATTAGAATGTATAATATTTTTAAAATTCTTGTTTAGTTCATCATTGGATATTTTGGAGCTAATCATTTATATTTTTATACGAACAATTTACTGGATAAAGCAGTATAAGCTACAAATATCCAAACCCATGAGCAACTTGTGCTGTTTTTAATAGATAGAACTGATTTATTTCTTGATTTATAAAAAATGTGCGTGTATGGCAAATTCAATTTTTTCTTTTTTTAAATTTTTTTAAAAAACCTATCATAGTTTTTTAATATTGTATTAAATGTCAATGATGAATTCGAAACTGGATTTAAAGTAGTGGGTAAAATAAACGTTACCTTTAAGCTATTATAATAATATAAACCAATTTTAGAGCTGTGTTCCACATTGCAAATTATTCCTAATTATTTTGTATATAAATTTAACTAATAGTTTGCAGTAAAAATAATAAATATTTTTAACAAGTAAATTCAGGAAATGCGCAAAAAAATCGACGCAGAACAATTTTTGGATTGGATCAGCCTAAAAACATAGTCTAGTAAGTGAAATATTTACCTTTATATTTAACAAATTGTCAATTAATTTAAAACAAATATTTTATTTAATGAAAGCATTAAATTTTAGTATTAATTATTTTCTAAGGATTTTACTGATTTGTTCTTAGCTTAGCTCTTAAAAAAATCTTATAAACTGTGTTCATTTGAGGAGGATCAAAAAGCGTTTTTTAAACCGAAATAAAACATAGTTCTTATATTTTATTAATCTGTCCATATACAAGAGTTGTTTTTTTTTTTTAAAAAATTTTAGCTCTATTTGGTATACCGGAAAAATAACACAGGTTTACAAAAAAGTCCCGACTATTTACGAACCATGGTATTCCTAGGTATTTTTGCGCCCTTAATCCGAATCCGGGGTCAGTTTTTTCCCTATGACTCAGAAAAATGGTTTTATAGTCATTTAGAGGTCAAACCCAAAGGTCAAGATCCGTTGGTCGGACAATCATATTCCATGTATTTTTGACCTGAATCCAAATTCGGCCTTGAAAAGGCCCTAACCTCCAGGATTGCCCCAGGGCCAAAAAATTTCCCCTAGAAAGGGGAAAGATGGATTTTTGGATGCCAGATGATAAACCATGGTATTTCAATCTACTTTTCAAGCTAGATCCGATTTTTTTAGTCAAAAGTTTTTTTCCCCCACTGAAATTCACCATCTGGGGGGAAAATCGAGTTTTCACCTGGAATTGCAACGGGGGTATTCTCATGCTTGTCAACGCTGGACCTGAATTTCTGTCTATGGGTTCTAAATTAAAATTCTTCGGTTTAACAAACCCCTTGCCAAAATTTATTGTTTGAGCAAAAGAAATCTCACAACCTTCAAGCTGGCCCTCAACAGAACATA
>JAHBCN010027003.1:0-10288 GCA_019359885.1 Listronotus oregonensis | reverse complement strand
TTTATACTGATTAAAACATAATAAAATGTAAATGTTCGAATCAGATCGGCACCCCATCCTTAATAAAGCTTAGCTTTAGCTTAAGCTTAGCTTTAGCTTTTATACCAAATTTACCGCTCATCATCTGATAATTCCCATATTAACTTATATGACTTTCTTTTCACAAAATTTGATTGAATTATGTTTTTGTTGTTTCTCTGCCAAAATAATCATCCTTGGTGACTATATTTCCACAGCTACTAAAACTGATCTTTCTTTAGGCCAGAACAGCCAAAAACAAAACCTTTGTCGCAATAACTTGCTTACCGATCTTATGGTGAAGTCCACTTAGTTTTTTTTACTTTCAACCATGAACTATACCAAACATTAGTAAATGGTTTTTTTGGTCGGTTAGATTACGGCTTAGTGTCATACTTTGCACATTTTAAGGTCACAGAATGCAGGCCAGCATAGACCATCTGGCACTAGAAATTCAGCTGATTGAAATAATCTAAAAAAATTCTTTGCCACCTTCTCTTGCAATCATACTTTCTTTCTTTTCTCCGACCCTTTAAACAAATTACTCAAACTTAAGATCTATGTTCCCCAGGCAGAAAAACCTTAAACCTTTAAATCAGGGGTCTCCAAACTACGGCCCGAGGGCCACATCCGGCCCGCGGACAGATTTTGTCCGGCCCGCGGAGAGCTAGCATACTTGAAAACTCCTTTTAGAGAACAAATAATTTTTATAGCAAATTAAATTTAGTTTACTGAAGTATTCTAATTTTATGTTGAATAATTATTAATATGACATCTACATTGATATGGTCATGGGCTAACTCCGTTAACTCATAACATTCTTGTAGGCTTATTGTTATTGTTTTTGTGATAAGTTGGATAAAGAAACACAGAATTGTAATGAGTAAAGACATGTATAATATGCAGAAAATTTAACTTCAGTATATAATAACTAACAAATTATTGAAATGAATCCAACTAACATTTTATACATTTTAAATAATCACATAACTTATAACAAACATAATGACATATGAAATACTAATGAGATTTATGTAATTGAGATTTTCCACTGACAATAGTTTGTAGTTGTGGACTAATTTTACTTGTGCCAATTATTAAAAGAGATTTAAGATGCTCATCAGTTAATTTCGATCTGTAAACATATTTTGTGTACTTCATTTTGGAGAAGGTTTTCTCACACAAATAAGTAGTACCAAAAACAGAAAACAGACCACGAGCAAATTTATCAAATTGTGTCAGTGGAAGACTCTTATAAAATTCCAACAAAGATGAGTTTTGATATTTGTTCTTAATTATATCACTGCATTGTAGATCAATCATTTCCATTTGAAGTTCCGGGGCTAGGGTTTCAATGTCAGTATCAAAAGGATTCGAAAAATCTTAATTTGATTCGCAATGGCATCAAAGTCCGAGAAACGAGTATCAAAATTTATCTTCAAAGCACTCAAAGTTTCGATTGCAAAATCGATAGGAAACTCAGTCTCAGTAGTGTGGCTGAATATTTCACATGTTTTAAAATGTGAAAAACATTTACTTCGTAGTTGTGATTGAAACAGTCTCAATTTCTTCCGGAATGATTTGATATTAGTGTATAAATCAGGAAGATGCTGGTTTTCTCCTTGCAATCCCAAATTCAGTTCGTTCACATGTTTTGTCAAATCAACATAGAATGCTAACTTTCACAGCCATGCGTTGTTTTGTAATTCAGTAAGAGGGCGATGCTTTTCATTCAAAAAAATTTCGATCACTGTTCGAAGTTCAAAAAAGCGCTGAAGGACTTTCCCACAACTAAGCCAGCGTACGGCAGTATGATAAGGTAAGTCAGTTTCTCCAATCTCTTCAATAAATTGTCGGAATTGTCGGTGATTCAGCTCAAAAGATCTGATAAAATTAACAGTCGATAGACTGGTTTCAGAACGTCAGACATATCCAAACATTTTCCGCACAAAGACTGTTGATGAATGATACAATGTAAGACTAATGGTTTTGAACCACCGTCATTTTCTACAGCCTTTGACACAAGAGCGACCACTCCTTTATCTTTCCCACTCATGTTTTTGCCTCCATCAGTTGTAATACATTTCAAGTTTTTCCATCGAAGGTTCTTTTGATTAATGGCCATTTCAACTCCTTTAAAAATATCTGTACCAGTAGTTGTGCCATGAATACTATACATATCAAGAAGTTCTTCGTGCACTTCATAGCTTTTATCTACTCCTCGAATATAAATCAACACCTGAGCAGTATCTGACACATCCGTTGACTCATCCAAGGCCACTCAAAATGTCCATTTTTGTCGAACAGTTGAGAGGATATATTTTCAGCGATGTTTTTCACCCTCGAGCCACAGTGTTTGCTGACATACTGACAGTTTTTAATAAATTTACCTTTTCAGGACACATTTCTTCGGCTACTGCAATTATGCATTCTTTGATCATTTCTCCATCGGTAAATGGTTTTCCACGTTTTGCAATTTCAAGAGCCGCACGAAAGCTGGCACGCGTTGCAGCCTCTTGTTCAGTTTTGAGTTTTGTAAATGAAGATTGCTGCGATTTCAATCCGCGCTGCATAGCTTCGAATTTTTCTGTCAGCAAACTTCCTGTATATTTTGAGTAATTTTGAAAATGTTTTGTTTCATAATGACGTTTAATGTTATATTCTTTGAGAACGGCTATGCTTTCATTGCAAATCAAATATAGCGCCTTGTTACTGGACTCAATTACGAAATACTGAATGTTCCACAGATCTTTGAATTTTCTGCATTCACTATCAATTTTTCGCTTCTTTTCCATACTACTAATTCACACGCAAAAGCAACAATTCAAATCAAAATACTGTTATAAAGATGTCTTAAACTTAAACACGCACAAACACGTTTTAAGGAGGTATGCAATATTTTATTTAACAACAGTGTCATAGGAACTGACTTGTGGTTGCGCCACTAGCCTTCTGGAAGACACCAGAACTTTCTCGAACCGACGAGATTATTCTGTACGTGCTATTAGCGTCATCTGTTAGCGATAGAAGGTACTACCTATTTCCGCTTGTGTCCACCAGATGTCGTGTCACGTTACTCCTCATGGCTCGTACTCTACAACTAATCTAGAAATTACAGATAATGACAGGAAAATTAATAATATGCAGTGTTGCTGTTTTGCGGACTTTAGTCCGATTTGCAGCCTTTTTTAAACGTTGTGTACTTTTTCGGACTGTTTTTTTCATCAGTGGGCTATTTCACTTCCTACCACCGACAACAATGATAATATGGTTTTGGCCCTCGGAACTTACTGGAGTAATCAGTATGGCCCTAAGGCTGGAAAGTTTGGAGACCCCTGCTTTAAATCATAAACCGTCTTTTTCTTAACCCTGTCAGATAGCTAGGCTGTTAGGAATCTTCACAAATTTCCTCTAAAAATCGACAAGTCAACATGGAAGCAAGAAAGAATACAATCAAAATCAAACTATATCAGTGGCCAAAGTTTAGCAATCGTATTATAATATTTTCTTGCTTAAAAGGCAGCAATTTTTTTTTTATTTTTGCATAAAATATCAGTTAAAACTTTTGTCCTGAATCTTGTCCACGTTCTCTCTTTGAAGATAAAATTGTTTCTATTTCTAAAGGAAACGCCAAACTTTTTGCTAAACAATTTGGTGCTAGTTTACCCTTGAATCTCCTGTTGATTTGCCTTCTCCAATAGCAGCATCTGTTCTCTGTAATACTAAGAAGTCTTCTGGGCTGAATTACAAACCAGCAATAGTCTTAAAAAATGTTTTCCCGAGTTTGCACCAGCTTAGCTCGTCTCTTTCAGATTTCTTTTATCATGGACATTTTTCCGAACGCTGTAAGGTCGAACATATTCCAGCTATTCCCAAAACATGATCTAAAAGTTATCCTCTCAACTAAACATTAGATTTTCTTTTTAGTTTTTTGCAAGCTAATGAAAAAAAAAATATGATGTTTCAAAATTTAATTTTTTAGTAACAACACAAAATTATACATAGCAAACAGTAAGGATTTTGCCAAAAAAGATGTAAAGCAGATTTTCTCTCATTTGTTTTACATAACTGGAATACGTGACTTTAGTTCTTTGCCAAATGAGCCCTTTACACAAAATTTATTTTAATCCAAAAACCCGTTAAATCTTATTTTTTACCTACAAAAGAACCATTTCCCAAATATATTTTCTCAGAAAAAAAATAGTTTTAGCGTAATTACAATTTAAAGGTTACTTCTGGAACTTTAAATTTGTCTCCAGACCAAAATGTCAAAATTAGCTTTTTTGCTTCGTTAATTGATTTCATTCACAGCAAAAACAGAAAATCCATCGCGTTTCTATATTCCGATTTAGGATAAATCGATTTAATGTCATTTAAATATGCAACATAATAAATGTAAAGGTAATTACACCCCTGCAAACCATCGCAATTATCATAAAAAAATATATTTCACAAAAAACAGTTTGTACCTCTAAAATTTGTTTATTTCATACGGTAGGGTAAAATGTACTTTTAGATTTTTGGTTTTAGCCCACAAAATGAACTTTTGCTAGGCTCAATACTGTAAAAGTTAATAATAAGTCAAAAGCTGACAACTAATACATTTTCATTTAAATTCGTACGTATTTACTTACAAAAGATAAACCATAATTACATTTTTGTTAACAAAATCTACTTTATTCTCACATTTCCATTGAGAAAAAGACAAAAAATTTTTCTCAAACGGTTCTGTCGATATTTTTGCTGCCCTCTAGCCTCATTAGATTTTTGCAAAATTTCATCAGGAATCAGATTTCCACCATCTTTCTTTATTTCGTCAATTTTACCAAAAATGATTGTAAGATACCACTAATTTTCTACTGACTTTACTTTTCATCTTGGAATAAATAAAAACAGGACAGTTGCGTTTCCCGGATATATCAATTTTATGCCGATAATGTCAAATATCTCACTAGTAAACGAAAAATCTTAAAATCCGTTTCCAAAGCAGACAATTAATTATTTTGTAGATATACGAAAAAGTTAAAAATACGTTAATATTTCAAAACATAAATTTCGACAGTACAGTAGGAAAGCAAATATTGTACAGTAACGGCAATTAAATCTTGGGCAATTTTTTTCCCTTTCGTTCCCTTTTCTACCTTCTACTGAATATAAATACCTGTTAAAAAACCTAATAAAGAAACAGGTGTACGTTGTCAGTGTCTAAAAATATATTTTTTTAAAAGCTAAAATTAACCTTGGATGAAAAAGTATTAATTGTTTATTATATTGAGCACAGAGGTTGGCCAGAAAGGGATGTGGCGGAAGAGCTTAACATCCCAAAGAGTACTATTCATTTTGTTAAAAAAAATGACAGGAAACACAATCCTTTGAGAGAAGAGCTGAAAGTGGTCGCCCCAAACTATCGAATCAAGAACAAGACAATAATTTAGTTAATTTTTTAAGAAACTCATCATTTAAATCTGTAGTTACAGCAAAAATGAAAAGCAATTTCCCAGCATCGGCATCGGTTAGAATGGCACGGTGAAGAATAAGGCAAATATCCGAATTGCGCTGCCACCCGGCAGCCTTAAAACCGTTTTTAACAAAAGCAAATAAAGAACAACGCATTGGATTTGCTCACAATTTTCCTTGAAACCTCCGATTTTTTGGGAAAATATAATATTTACCGATCAAAAACTGTTTCACTCGTGATACAATGGGATATTTAAGGTATACTGATTGATGAAAAATATATCCAAAAGACAGTTACAAATATAGAGGTTCTGCACAGCAGCAAACGATTAGTAATATACATTTAACAAACCAGAATTAAAAATAACATAAATATAAACTTACACAGATTTGAGAAGCAAGTGAAAAACAGTTTATACAAGTAAAAGTCAAAAGAATGTCTCCGAAGACTAAAGGCTTATTTTTTATAAATTAAGTTAATTCTTCTGTCCTTTTGGGAAAAAAACTTGTCTGTAACCTTCTCATTGAAAATTTGAAATTTCACGAATCATTTCCTTTTCAATTGATAGCATTGATAGAGCCACTAGACGATCCTGAGTCATAGAATTACGTAAAATTATTGATTCGTTTTAAAGAGAAAATGATCTTTCAGCCTCTGCAGTCGTCATTGCAATTGTTATAAGAATTTCTAATATTCTTTTTGGGTTTTTTGAAATGCCCCTGATAAATTATTTTCTATTAAAAATTTTAAAAACGGTACTGCTCCTTTTATAGATCTACAGTCTGCTCTTTGGGAAAAAATTACTGATAATTCAGTTTTTAAAGTTCTTTATCTATGTCTGGATAAGCAGGACATGTTAAATTTAAAATTTCCTTTTGGGAAAATTATCACAAAATTCCCCAAATTTATTAGAATAAAATAAAGTAGCCGCAGATAAATGATTTTTAAATGCAAATCGATCTTTCGCACAGTTCAAAATTACATCGCAGATTTCTATAGCGGCAATACGATGATCCAATTTACTGTCATTTATACGAATTTTAGATAAGGGCTGGTGGATAATGAAGAAGCTTGGCTAACGACTTCAGGTACTGAGTTTCTCAGTGACATCACATTCTGCTCAAAAGTCTCAATTTTTTTGTTTATTTCTACAGGGTCTGTTTGTATTTTTTGTAGCTCGTTAAAAAGAACATCTACATGAGGCATGACACGATGGAAAAAAGTTAGCCAGAAAATAAAATTTTTATCTAAGAGCATTCTTCTGATAGATGACGCGGCACTACAAACAGTTTGTTTGGGTAAAAGAGTCTTCTATGTTCTCCATACATTCTATTAAAGATTTCCCTATGTTCAAAAACAATATTAACAGTGCGGATGTTAAAATTCCACCGAGTTGGCGCACCATGGGGAATTGTTCTTTGAACTAGTTTGGTCAGTACATCTACACGTTGTGGCGAATTTCAAAAAATGCTGGTATTTCTTGAAAATTACCAAAAAAGTCTTACTTGTGAATTTTGTGAAGCAGCTTTGGACATTATTAAATTCAATTGATGCGCATAGCAGTGCACAAAATGGGCATATGGAAATTTCTCCTTAATCCTTGCCTGGACTCCAGTATGCCTTCCACCTCTTTGGCTGCGCCATCGTAGCTTTGAGCAATTAGTTTATTGGTTGATTTTGTGTCTGGAAATTTATTACATTTCAAAACTTGTAAAATATCTTGAGTGAGGGACTCTGCATTAACACCAATGGGGTTTAGATAGGTCCAGAAACGTTCTATAGGTTCGCCATTTCGTGAATACCTAAGTATTACTACTAACTGCGTCTTTGCGGACACATCAGTTGTTTCGTCTACAATTATTGCCAGATTTGAGATTGACGAATTTCTTCCAAAATTCTCTCCCTGGCATACTTCTAAAATACAGTCCAAAATGTCTTTTTGAATTTTGAAATCCCTTTAAACACTGTCGACTTTTCTAAATGTTCCTCCAAAGTTTTGTCAAGCTCTGCACTAAAGTTAATAAGGCCACGAAAATTTCCTGGATTTTCTAAGACACTGTCTCGTCATGTCCTCGAAGTGCCAATTCAAATATTCCACAAAATTTAACGCAATAATTTTTAGACAAAACATACCGATTTTTTTTCACCCCCGTTAAATTTTTGAATATTTACCCAGAAACAAATTAATTTTTCCCCTTCTTTTTAAAAAGGTCCTAATAAAGCAAATTCCATTACATTATGTAAATGGTGTCGGCACGTTTCATGTTTCTTTATTTTTTGACTCAAATTTTTTAAACGCACCCAATTTTGGGGTCCACGATTTATTCCGCCAAAAAGTACACAAGGAAAAAGAAAGAGCATTTTTTTTTGGGACCAAAATCCAATCGTTTCTTGAGTACATTTCCCGATTAAATTGTCTTTTGTACTGTTTAATACATTTGACCCTTTTTTTCGATGGAAATATCTGGTAAAGGACGTCCACCTTGCTTTAATTTAATTTTTTCTTCGTAGGTGTACTTTATAAACCTTTTAACATTTAATAAATTATCGATAATATCCATCTCTAATATGAATATTAATCAAGGAAAAACAAATATAACGCTTATAACAGTACGCGAAATTTTAGTTTTTTATACAGAAAACGCGGTACCGATAACTGCTCGAAAAACTCGCCAAAACCTAATAAATTTTCAGCACTGCGTAAAATGCAGAACATTTTCCCCCGTTAAACAACGGTATTAAAATCAAAGGCGGGGGGAGTCGCGACGTCAGAGGCGAGGGCAAATTACGAGCACAGAACCACATTGTGTCGCCCTGCTAAATTTATATGGTCAAGCGCGTAGAGATATGTTGTTGACTACGTCTGGCCAGCAATGTCGCGCAGTTCGTTCAATGAAACCTGTCTCGGGGTTCGTTCGAAGTTACTTGTCCGTTTTTAAATTTTTTTTTTAACAAAATAATTTTAAAAATCAGAAACATTTATTTATTTTAGATTTAATGCTTATTTTCTATTTTTTTTGGTGGTTCTGCAGCTCTGCAGCTCTTATGTACCAGCCGCCACTGCAAAAGGATAGAAGTAGTGGGCGATTATAGGTGAATGTTTGGGAGTGGCTGAGTGCACAAGGACTTGGTGTATGTTATTTTATCGAAGGAGGTATATATTATATATAGATCTACTACAGAATATCATGCTTCCTTCTGTACTGGGTCGATTTCCGGACAGAAATTTTAAAAAAGATTATGTCCCGTTCATACGGCCCGGCAAATCGATGAATGGATGGAAGAGCAGCGTATCGGTTGGCCCGCACGTAGTCCGGATTTAAAAAGTTATGGAAAATGATTGAGGCTTATTAGTTAAAAAACAAATAGGAAAAAAAAGAGTTTAGGCTGCAAAATGTAAACAAACTTAAGAATAAAATATTAGAAGCGTGGAATTAGTTACAAGGAAATCCCGACCAAGCCGGGGTTTGGTTCATTTGATGCCTGGAAGTCTAATCTTGTCTTAGAAACAAAAGGGGCCGCCAAAAAATATTAAATTTGTTTGGAAGGATATTTAAGTTTGTTTGAATTTAGGAAATTGTTAATTAATTAATTAATTTGTTAGTTTTTATAAAATATAAATATTTTTTTACCTTTTGCTTTATTTATAGTAATTAAAAGTTAAACAAGTTAAAAAAAAAAGCGATTTACAAAAATTGACAAAAAAATTTATATTTGACAAATTTTTTGCCCAAGATTTTCCTTCCCCGACATTATTCGTTGATAAACCTTTACAGTATTCGTTTCGAAATTCCATCTCACTCATACTGTAAAAATTTATTTTTTGTACTTATAACGTAAATATCAATTATTATCGTTTGAGAAAAACACCTGGCAAGTAATCATGATTACCGACTTTTTGAATTAATGCGATATATTTTTTGTTGTTTTAACCATTGTTACTGGTTTTTTAAATTAATTTCAACAGATTTTATGTTGATGTGTTTTTGTCAAACGAAAATGAACAGATAATAGTATTCTACTTTTTAAATAAAAAAATGAAAGTGGAACGTATGCACTGACGGAAAAACAAAAGTGTTTCAATATCCGGATTAGCTTTACTTGGTATTTGATTCACTCTGCTCTCATGCGAGAGGTAATATTGGAACATAACTCCAGCAGCCTCTGTCGATCAGGCTCTGTGTGGTTAACCACCTGTGACGTAGATAGCGTTTTTGCACCATTGTTTTATATTTAAATGTTTGTAATTCTGTTATAAAATTTTAATTTAAAATAATGTTTGACAAAAGAGTTATTTAGGTACAAAGGGTTATTTTTAGCCAATAGAAAAAATATGTGTAGTACAGTGGATGGGGCGAAAAAAGGTGTTTGACCTTCGTTTTTTTGTACAGTTTTAATTTTTATGAAAAATTTGGAATTAAGTTGTTTTTGGGTGTGCTTTTCATTTTTATGGGGTAAAACCACCCCTTTTTGCTAAAAATTAAAAAATCATAAAAATAGACCTTATGTAAATTAAAATCATAGCTAAATATGTAAAATGAATGTTTATGTTGTGAGTTATATCTAACATTATATTTGTAACGTTTTTACCCCTTTTAAAAAACACCCTTAATAACGAAATTCAAAAAATAATGTTTTTTTTTTTTTTAATTTTAAAATTATTTAATAACGCTTTTATTGTAAAAAAAAAAAATTTTTAAAAGTTTACGGTATAATAAATATTTAACTACCATAACTCAACCTTTAAATACCCACCCCTTATGAGATTTTTACAAAAAAAGTTTTTTTTTACAAATTAAAACGATTGGATAA
>JAHBCN010027002.1:0-10387 GCA_019359885.1 Listronotus oregonensis | reverse complement strand
CGGAGCTCTTCCAATAGTTGATATGTCGCTGGCATCCATGAAATCGAAACAATGGCTGGTTTAAAACACAAAAACTGAAATTATTTACGTTTAATACATAAATGGTTACCTCGTATCGAGCCGAAATAATTCTTTTTTAATTAATTACAAAATGGCAGATTTAAAAAAAAAAAAAAATGAGATTTTTTAAATACTTTTTAGCCCCAAAAAATAGTTAAAATCAAAAATTTGATTTTTCGGCTAGATGTGAAAAAGCAAATACTGTGCAGAATATGTGGTATAAATTTTATAAAGATCGGTTCCGTGGTTCCAGAGAAATAGTGGATGCCAACCAGAAAAACGTATTGCTGAGATAAACGCGATTAAAGTTTTATAAGAAAAAAAATACCTAAAATCAAGTAGCGATGCCGGCACCATACAAAATCCCTTCAGCCTTTTTAATTTTTTTCCAATCGAGCTTTTTTGTTATTAGTTCTGCTTTCTTGGAAACATTAAGAGCTATGAAGATTAGCTGATGAGAGAGTTTGATCGTAAAATAATATAGTTACAGTGGTACAATCACTTAGATATTTTAAGACAATACTCTTAGATATATGTACCGGGTGTTCCACTAAGAGAGGTAGTCGGCTATATCTCAGAAACTACTAATAGTATAACTTTCGGGAAAAAATTTTTAGATAAAAGCGATCAAGAGAAATTGCTGGAAATTATTTTCAAGTCTGGGATGGCGCTAGGGGCGTAAGGGAAACGTCAAAACATAAAAATACACATTTCTCAAAAAAATATCAAATAAAGTGTATCAATAAATGGTACTATTTTTATCTTTATTATTTTCTAAACAAAGAAGCTTCAGGTGTAATTTTTGTCAGTTCTAAATTAAAGTGGTGGGGGAAGGTTAAAGTTTAATTTAGAAAAGTGCTAATAACTCCGGATTGCTTTAACCGAATTTAGTAAACTTGGTCTGGTTTAGAAGAGCATTTTAAGCATTATTTTAAAGTGTATAAACTATTGCTACAGTCATCTCACAAACGCCGCTAGAGGGCGTCAAGGTAAAAACTAATTTATTTTACGATTTTTTTTGAAAAATTTAAATACAATGATATATACCTTTTTACATATTTAGATAGAGAAAAAAAATCCTAACAAAACGGCGAAAACCGCAATTTAATATCACTTTTCAAACCGAATATATTCGCAAAAATATAAATACTACATAGAGACGTAACGCATTTAAAGACACGATGTTTTCTACTAGGCCGATTTTTTTAGGAAAAATTTAAAATTTTATACATTTTTACAAAATCTAATGACATACTACGTAATTTTTACTAATTTAAACCCATTTAACGATATTGTACAACATTAGATAATTACCAACCTATAACTGTAATAATCCATCAGCTGGTCCTTATCAAGTTAGCTTTGAAAATAAAAGGATGCTAAAATTTTAAAAAATCCAACAATTTTTATTTCAAAATAAAATTTTTTAGTGTTGTGCTATTGTGTTTTTAAAAGATGCCTTTATTGCTTGAAGAAGCAGTTGATATTATTGCTATTTATTTTGAGTGTCTGCAAAATGCGACAATAGCTGCAAGGCTGTATGTATTGAGATATCCTTAGAGAGGCCGGTACGGCAGAGGCAGCAGAATGTTCACTTGTTTAGCAAATCGCTTTCATACCACGGGAAGTGTTCTTCGCCCCTTACACCGCAGACGCCGTAGAACTGGGGAAAATGTCATCAACGTTTTTGCTTATGTAGAGTTTAATCCTCAAGCAACAAAGGCATTTTTAAATAAGAACACAATAGCACAACACTAAAAATAATATTTTTAAAGAACAGAATAGCACAACACTAAAAATAATATTTTGAAATAAAAATTGTTGGATTTTTGACATTTCAGCATCCTTTTGTTTTCAAAGCTAACTTGATAAGGACCACACTCAATGGATTATTACAGTTTTAGGTTGGTAATTATCTAATGTTGTCTAATATCGTTAAATGGGTTAAAATTAGTAAAAACCATGCAGTATGTCATTAGATTTGTAAAAATTTATAAATTTAATTTTTACCCAAAGAAATCGGCCTAGGTAAAAACATTTGTCGTTAAAAATGCGTTACGTCTCTATGTATTTATATTTTTGCTAATATATTCGGTTTGAAAAGAGATATTAAATTGCGGTTTTTGCCTTTTGATGGGATTTTTTTCTTAATCTAAATATGTAAAAGGGTATATATCATTGTATTTAAAATTTTCAAAAAATTTCGTTAAAGAAGTTAGTTTTTACCTTGACGCCTCTAGCGGCGTTTCTGAGATGAGTGTAGCAAGAGTTTATACACCTGAAAATAATGCTTAAAATGCACTTCTAAACGAGACCAAGTTACTAAATTCGGTTAAAGCAAACCGAGTTATTAGCACTTTTCTAAATTAAACTTTAACTTTCCCCACCTTTAATTTAGAACTGACAAAAATTACACCTGAAGCTTCTTTGTTTAGAAAACATTAAAGAATAAAATAGTACCACTTATTAATACACTTTATTTTGATATTTTTGAGAAATGTATATTTTTATGTTTTGTTGTTACCTACGCCCCTAGCAGCCATCCAAGACTTGAAAATAATTTCCAGCAATTTCTTGGTCACTTTTATCTAAAAAATTTTTTCCCGATAGTTATACCATTAGTAGTTTCTGAGATATAGCCGACTACCACTCTTAGTGGAACACCCGGTACTTTCGGAAAATGTAAAAAAAATTTGGCAAATGACTAACCGAAGTGACCCCTTAATCGGAGCTGTCGCATTTTTTACTTTTAAAAAGTAATTTAATTACAATTACCAATTACTCTTCTAAGTAGAACTAAATTACGATTACCAAATACTAGCATGTTTGTTAAAAGTAATTTAATTATCAATTAAAACTAAAAGTAATTGAATATTTGAGCAATTACTTTATTTAAATTACCACATATATTAAACACGATACACTAAACAAATAAAATATTTATACTAATATACATCATACGCGCACGTCAAACGATTCAAACTGCTTTTTCGGCAAGTTCAACAATAAATGACTCTAAAATCAAAATTTCTTTTTATCCGACCCCAAACACCAACAGATTTTTTCACATAAGAAAAGTATAAATACGGTGGCGGTAAGCATCAATCGATAACACTAAATTGACGCGGAGGCGGCGTTCGCCGGATTCAAAGCGGCCCGCCGTGTTTCAAGATGCTCTTTCTGGCTGGCCAAAATTCCGGCAGTTTTTCCATAAAGAAAGGTAATTGCACTTTTCGTAGTTATTCAATTATTTATAAGGTCATTAAATTAATTTCTAGGTAATTTAATTACTTTATAAGTGATCGAATTACTTTCTAAGTAATTAGATTACTTGGGATTCGTGAAAATCAATTACCAAGTACGATTTCATTATTTTATTAATTGATAATCCAAGTACAATTACCTTTTTCGAAAAGTAATTGAATTAAAGTAATCCAATTACTGAAAAGTAATTGACTACGATTTTTCCATTATTTTAATTTAAATACCGACAGCTCTGCCCTTAATAAATTACCTTAGTTTTTCTTTATTCCGACGACCATTGTGAAGGGTCCTAAAAACGCATTTTACACTTTACATCCTGTATTAAAATAATTCTTGCAGCTTATTTCAAAGTTTCCAATTATTTTCCACGTTACCCATAAAATACGATCAAAACCTTCGGAAAGGTCATTAATAAATCGACAGCCGAGCTGTTCATTTAAAGACAGTGACAACTAAACTATTAGCATTTATTCTAACAAAAAGGTGAAAAACAATGATCCGTGTTTTTATACAAGGTTACGAAACAATATAATTTTTATTTGGCAATTTGCTATCCCTTCGGACCATGTTGGCCTGCCCCTTGCAGAGTTGGCCTGCTCCTTAGCTTAAACTGTTCAGTGAAAGGTTATAAAATGTATCTATATACATTTTATAACGCAATGTTGCAAGATCTCTTTTAATGACACCTCTCTGGTACTTACTTCGTGCTCCCAGCAGAGGACGGCATAGTTTGCATTGCATAAGTGGGGTTGCAAACTAATAAAATTGACGCTCTTTTTCTTTTAAGGAATTTAAAAAAATCTAAAAACAATATTCCTCTTATTAACACAAGTACGCTTGGCAGATAATAAAGCATTAGGTTACCCCAAATATTTAATCTTTTATAAATATATGTCCGAAACAGGTAAATGTATTTCGAGATGCTCAAAACTATTAATAAAACATGTTAATTACATAAGTAGCCCAAACTAACCTCTATACATCGTATAAGCAACGCCCGAATTTCTGAATTACGTCGAAACACACGAATGGTTCAGGATTAGATAGAATATGGTTAACCTAAAGCCTGTAAAACTTGGTGGGCTTGCTGGCTTAGAAATAATTCTTCATATCATTAATTTTATACATATTATATAATAAAAAATATTAAAAAGTGTAGGGTTAGTTAATAATTTTAACCTTTAAAAATGTCGAGAATTACAATTCAGGAGTTAGGCCACTGTAACGACTTGAAAAAAACGTCTTTTTGTCGATTTTTTTTGGGAGGGAAGAAAGATGAAATAAAACATTTTTTTAGTATGTTGTTATCCATGTATTGAATAGCAAGTAAAAAAAATGTTAAAAAATATTAAGAAATGTCGGTGCTGTAGCCGTTTCCCCGTATGAAAATTCCAAGATGCTCTGAAACAAGGCAACAATTTTTTTTCTTAAATTATAAATATAGCTAGTAAAACACGTAGTAATTTCAAAAATATTAATTTTTGGGTATTTGGTAGGTGTTTAAAATAGAAAGTCGAAATTTTGACCAAAAAAATGACCATTATTTGTTTATAAAAAAAATTCTAATTAATTATCAAAGATTCCGTAAGTGATGCACTGCGTAATGATGTTCTTAATACGTGTTTAAAATTTCAAGCAAAAATATTAAAAACTGATTGAGTTATGCTGCGTGTCGATACAAAAAATCATGTTTTGAGATATACGCGTTAAAAGTTTCAAAATGGGTTTTGTACATAAAAATATATTAAATTTGATTACCTAAAAAGCAGATAAAGCGCGAAATTTAGAAAAAAATAGGTATAATTATTTTTGCCTTACATTTGAAAAGCTTGAAACTATCCATTTTTACCAAAAAAATAATCAATTTTTTGAAAATTCTACAGTGGCCTAACCCCTTCAAGTATATAATTTTAGAGCAGGCTTTATCTGCCAGAAAACAGGAATTGTTGCATGTACGGGGCGACGTAGATGTTTTTTCCGGGAGACTCTTCAGAAAAATAAATGTATATAACAAGAATCGTGACATATTCCCTCTTAAAAAGATCCGAAAAATTTGCTAAATAAACAAAACGGTAAAAAACATTTTTTTTAATTTAATCTCTTACAACTTTGTAAGTATTGGTCACGAGGAAAAATGTAAAAAGAGAAAAGTTTCGCAAATTATTTTCTAAGAGATACAATTGGCTAGAAATCGCTTAACGTATTACGCTTTCGGCAAAACAGCAATAAACAAAGAAAGACAAAAAAACGTAGTTTCTTATGATTTATGATGGCTCTTTATTCATATTTGATCAAAAAGATGATCATGACAAAATTTATTGTACGAAAACTATTAAAATGATCTTAACAAAATTTAATTATTTTTTAAATTTCCTATACATTGCCAAATTGACATGTTTAACATATACCACATTGAAAACGCCCAAATTCTCAGAATTTTCGAGAATAAAAAAGTTGTAGGTTACGCTAAAATGAAATTACTCACAAAGTTTAAAGGAGTATTTTTTTAATTCGAAATTTAAAGCCGAGAGCGATACCTATCAGCTTTCATATTTTCCAGAAAATTTGTGGCAACTGATTTTAAGGCACTCCAAGCTCGTAATTTAATTTCATAATACCTAATTATCAAATATTTTCTCTTTTATTATTTTCCCTATTTGTAAATCCACAAATATACCCCCTTTAATTTTTGCTTTCCTAGATCTCAACGTAAACTTCTGTTTCAGATACAAAAACCTTGCTTTATTGCTTTAACAAATTCTTCATTAATTCCAAGTAATACCTTTTTGGAATCAACTAGTGGTTTATTGTAAACATTTTTTTAGTGCCGAACTTAGTGCTTGACATAGTGACCATTCCTTCAGACAGTAATACAGGGTCTCCCAAAAGTAACACAGGGACACAGAGCAACAGCAAATTCCTTACGTCGAAATAATGCAATTTACGTAAACTTGCTTTATCCTAAAGTTAATAATAACTAAGATACAGGGTGTCAAACTTTTAATTTTTTTCATGAAGAACACTGATAAATAATACTGTTTTTTTACCACTAAAATATATATTTTAGTGGTAAAAACATAGTAGTTTTATTTATCAGTGTTCTTCATGATAATTAATTACCACATAGTACGGTAATAGCATCAATTTTGTTTTCGTTTTAGTTGTCATAGCAGTACAAATTTGGGAATTTGGGGGTTCTTTAGGGCGAAAAAATTATAATTCGTTTATGTTTTTGATGTTGCTAGTTTTAAATGGCATAACTTTATTTAAGCTTAGTTTTTTGAGCTATTCATAAAAAAATAACTTACTATAATTCCCTCTGCATCAAAAATTTATTTTTCATTAAGACCTTGCAATTTTCCTATGGAAATTGGGTTTCGACCAATTGTTTTCAAACTTTGCAAAGTAATAGTTCTCAACATGCTAATCAAAAGTCTTTACGGGCACAAAACCTAAAAACCCCTCTAACCCCCCCCCCCAAATCACCCTTAAAAGTCCCCAAATCCCCAGTGAATTTTGAGGGTGATTTTGGGGGTGTATGGAGAAGTTTTCGGGTTTTGTGCCCATGGAGACTTTTCATCAGCGTGTTAAGAACTATCACTATGCAGAATTTGAAAACAATTGGCCGAAACCCATTTTTCCTAAGAAAATTGCTGGGTCCTTTCAAGTGCGTTTATCTCGAAGACAGTTGATCCTAGAGACTTAAATGAGGAATACATTTTTAATGCAGATGGAATTATAGTAACTTATTTTTTAATAAACAGGTCAATATACTAAGCTTAAAAAAAGTTATGCCATCTAAAACAAGTGGGGTAGGCCGTAGTTAGCACTTCCTAGTAGCAATATTAAAAGCATCGACGAATTTGAATTTCTCGCCACAAAAAACCCCCAGATCTTTAATTTTGTATCGCTATGTCCTTTAGTTGAAGAATTATTACGAAAAAACGAAAACAAAATTAAAAGTTTGCTCTATCTTAGTTATTATTAACTTTGGGATAAGGCAAATTAACGTAAATTGCATTATTTTGACCCAAGGAATCTGCTGTTGCTCTGTGTCCCATTACTTTTGAGACACCCTGTATAATGGGTAACAACGAAGTCACTACCAAATCTTTTGTTCTAACGATAATAGCAGCTGCATATTATTTCCGGTTTAAACAAAAGTAGCGTGAATTTTTAAAATTTTAAAAGCAAAACTCATTTTTTAAGATTCGAATTCTACAAGCCATTTCTAATATAAGACTTGTATTATAACATATAAATATCCTTGTTGTTTTTCGAAAAAATGGAGGTTAAAAATGTTCAAGCGACCAAATTAGGGTCTCTGTAAACAAAAATGTGCAAAAAAATATGCCTAATTTAAATTTAATTGTAAATATTTTTTACATTTTTATGGCGGATGAATCTTATTTTCAATGCACGGCTAGCCTTCAAAATTTTAAAAATCGTATTATTATAAAAATAAATGTTCGCAGCACTTCCGGAAAAGCCGGAAGTAGTATTATTATAACATGCTTTATAAGAAATTCTAGTATTGTAAATTATAAATAAGCATTAGATTAGATTAGATTAGATTATTTGAGCGGAGATGGCAAAAAATGACCTCCACCACTGCAACCTTACCAGATTTATTGTGGTTTCTCCTATCGTTTTTTAGAGTACCTTGTCCAAGCCGTCTTCTAAAACTAGACTCCAGAGTCTCGACACTGGCCACTATAAACTTGCCGGTTTTGGCTTCTCCTCCCAAGCCTAGTAAACCTAAGCCTATATCTTCGCAATGGCCCAACACATGTAAGGCTGTTTCTTCAGCCTCCGGAGAACTCACAGGTATCCTCGACCAGGTTTATTCTTTCCAGGTGCTTGTTGAGTTTTACAATGTCCGTTAGTGACCTACGTTATCCTTACGACCTTACGGCTGTGGCTCAGTAGGTCCGATGTAAACTTGGCCGAGCAGGTCTTAATGAACTGCTTTGCCTGTCGTTGTCCCGGTGTTTGTACCCACCAGCTTTGAAACTGTCTGTCTACCCAACACTTAATAGATGCTTTGAAGAGACCTGCCGAGATACCGCAGAATGGCTCCGGGCCTATCATTTCAGCGGCTGATCCTCTTTTGGCTAGGTCGTCGGCCTCTTCGTTGCCTGGATGGCCTCGTGGCCTGGTACCCAGGCTACCGTAAGTTTGTTTGCCAAGCCGACTTTTTCCAGGGCCTGTATACAGTCCCCGACTAGTTTGGAATTAACTTTTGGGGAACTGATGGCCTTCAGGGCCGCTTGGCTATCTGAGTAAATGACGATATTTTTTCCTTTACTCCTAAATAAGCATGCCTAACACAGAAAATCTGTGCGTGATAAAAAAAATCTGTTTTTTAATTTCATAGTTCAAAAACTTCTAAAAATTGCCATGTCAAAAATTCTGTGTTTATCAGTGTACAAAATTAGGTATATACAAAATGCAAATTCTCGCAAGTATCAACTTACAAACTTTTAATTAAAAAGTATTCTTATTTCCGTTATCTAAACTTGAAAACCTTTTAAAGTTTCTTTACCCGACAGCCGTACGAGCAAACCGTCTTGCTTAAATATTTAATTGAAATTTCAAAAATAATTTCCCTTAATACACTTCTTAAAAGGGCGTATTTGTAGACTTAAATGTTTTGTTTTTTTCCTTAAATTATTAATTAACAGAATATCACAAAGGATTTTTTGACTTAAAGAAAAAGACTAAAAAAAACAACAACAAAGCAAAATATGCTTAAGAATTTAATATTAAAGTAACTGTATAAACAGTAAAAAAAAAACGGAAAGTAAGGATACATAATAGCTATTTTATAACTTTTACGGGGGTTTATTGGTGTCCATTAAAAATTTTCAGAATCAAAAAAAAAAACTTTTAAATTTCAAGGTCATAAAGGGGATAAGCTACATTTAAAACATATTTTGGAAAAAGGTTTAGATCTAACCGAAACCAAGGCAACATTGTAATTTTAAAAGAAACCCCTATTTTTTTTATTGATATTTTTACTTTAAAAAATTTAAGTTTTTAAATCTTTTCCTTTCCTTTTTTTATTTTTTTAAAAAAATAATTTCTTTTTTTTTTAAGGAAAACACCATGTTTAAAAAAGGTTTTTAAAATTTATGCCCCCAAAGAGTTTTGGGAAATGAAATTTTTTTTTTTGACAGGGATTTTTTAAAAAATCTATATGTATTAAAGAAAAACCCAGGGGGGGCCAAAAAATTTCATTTTAACCGATATTAAATAATGATTAAAATCATTTTTTTTTTTTAAAAAAAAATGTATTTTATCCCTTTTTAAATAGACTAATAATTTACCTACAAAATGTAAAAAATCTTTCTATAACGACCGCCACCGTTTTTTAAAATAAAAAAAATTTTTTTAAACATTTTTTTCCCTTTTTAATCAAAGAAAATAAATTATTTTTCCTTTATGTCAAATATTGTAAAGCAATTTAAAATACAAACTTTCATGGCCCACCTAGATAAATTTAAATTGCCGGCGCGGCGGTGGTTTACTGTAGATAGTATTTAAAAACAGGGAAAAAAATTTAAAAATTTGTTTGTATTTAAAAAATGGTGGCAGTGGGTATAGAAAATCTAACATTTTTTGGTAAATTATGGGTCTATTTAAAAATGGTAAAAAAGGTTTTGTATTTAAAAAAAAAAGGTTTTAATAATTCTTAATTCTGTAAAAAACCTTTTTTTTTGGGCACCCAAGATATATTGTAAAAAGCATGTGATCTTTTTAAAAACATGATTGTCTAACCCCATAAAAAAAATTTTAGTATCCAGCGCGGTTAGGAGTAAATATTAAACCTTTTTAAAGGTGATTTTTTTTAAAAAAAAATAAATTACTTAAAAAAGGTAAGAATAGGTATAAAGGAAAAAAACTTTCTTAGAATTTTGTGTAGAAACCGAATATGAATAAAAAACAGGGTGTTCCATTTAAAATTAAATTTTCCGTTTTTGGGTCTGGCAAAGCATTACAAAAATTTTTAAAAAGTAGCTTATTATCTGTTATGGCCGTGTGCCAAATTTAAAAAATTTTT